>PVKA01001528.1:0-79770 GCA_004027165.1 Ctenomys sociabilis
TGAGCTTAAGGCCAGCCTGAACTGCATAGTGAGACCCTGTCTCAAAAAGACCAAAAAAAAAAAAAAATGTTAAAGGGAAAACTCCAGAAAGAAGCAACATATATGTTTCAGAGTGTGTGCCATTCTGAGTAGCATGAAATTTGAAGTCGTGCTGTCCGTACCATGCAGAACACGAATCATCCCTGTGTCCAGCGTCTCCATGTTAGATGCACCACCCCACCACCCAGGGGCTGTCTTGATGATCAGCTTTGCTGTTGTCCTACTGCAGAGCTTGCCTTCCAGTCACCCCTATTTTACTTAATAATGGCCCCACTGGATAACTGTTGATAAAGTTCGGATATGCCAGAAAGAAGGTAGGAAGAGGGCTTTCTTTATGTGAAAAGGTGAAAGGTCTGAATAAGGCCAAAAGGAATATCTATAGGTATGCCCTGAGGTTGCAAAGATTTATAGCAAGTATAAATCTACTCACAAAATTATGAAAACAAAATTTGTGCTAGTTTTTCCATATTGCACCTCAAACTGCAGATGTTTTTTGACACTGTGCAGAAGTGCTGGTTAAAATGTAAAGGTATCATAGGTGTGTGTGTGTGTGTGTGTGTGTGTGTGTGTGTAGGAAAAAAATTACACATGGTTCATCACAAAAGACTTATGGTTTCAGACACGTCCTGAACCATATCTGCAATGGACAAAGGAGAACAATTATACTCTAACTTCTGTAGGTCAGCAATATGATCTAAACCTATCTGGCTAGCTCTGCTGATCTTGATTGGCATCACTCATGCGGCCTCAGTCCAAGGATACATTGGCTAGAATCCAGCCAGCCTAGGACAGGTTGTCTCTCCTCTTCAGGGTCGTGATCTCTAGCAGCTCTACCTAGGCTAGTTCTCCGGGCTGCAGGAAGGCAAGTGTGGAAGCCCCATGGCTCCTGGACCCTGAGACTCAGAACTCTCTGCTCACCTCCCCTGCACAGCATTACCCAAGCCTGTCACAGTGCCGTCCAGAGATCTCATCACAGGAAGAGCTGCCAAGAGTCTGTGGCCATTTTTAATTTATTACACACATTTTTGCAGAGGAGTGACAAAGTCTCAGAAGGTTTGGGTGATGTGTCTAAGATCTCCCAGACAGTAAAATGGTAGCAGACAAGAGTGCTTCACACTCATATTTGTCTAGTTTTAAGTACGTAGCATTACATTCAACTATACTTCATATACCTCTTAATTTCTCAAAGCACTTGTGAGCTGAATTGAGTCTCAGCACATATAGTGTACTATATCCAAGTCCTAACTCCAATACGTCAGTATGGGACTGTAATTGGATGCAAAGTCTTCAAAGTGAAAATTGAGTGAGTCTGTTGAGTTCTCCAACATGAGTGGTGACATTGAAAGAAGAGATTAGGACACGGAGAACACCTAGAGGGAAGACCACATGAAGGCAGAGGAAGAGGACAGCCATCCAGGAGGCAGCTGGCCCTGCTGACACTCAGATTCCTGGCTTGTAGCTTGCAGAATTGTGAACAAATGAATTTCTGGGGCCTATGCTGTGGTACTGTGCAGTGGAAGCCCTAGCAAACTAACATAGCACTGTAGACAGGTTGGTTCCTCTGGTGTTGGTTGGGACTTTATAAGACTGCAAGTTAAATATTATTGTTACTTAAAAGTGATTTTACATCTTTGAAGATTCCCAGATTCCCTTCAGGTGGGGTGGAAGAAATAAAGATGGAAAGGAGAGAGGAAAAGTGTTATTTTCACATTGTATTTTTATAAAAGCTGTAGGTTTAGGATACAAAGTCACTCAAGTTTTTCCTCTTAGGAGATTCTCTCCAGAAATTCCTAAGTATCTTAAAAATAGAATAACTTGGGCCTTTGATTTTCCTCTGTTCTTGTGAATTCACAGATTCCACATGTAATTTTCTATAAGGAAGAGGTACTATTTATTGCATACTGTATCTCTGAACCTCAAACACATGCAAATGGTTTGTGTTCTATCTATTCCCACTTACAGATAACTGGATAGACCCTGAGAACACACATACTAGATGATCTCTCTGTAGATGCCCCCAAGACCACATCACCAACACTCGAAGCCCCAGACCTTAACTTACCTCTGCCTTGAATGTCCACACTCTATTTTCTAAGTGTGCACTTCTTTAACTCTGCCTAATAAATAAATCTATGTCTTCTTTCTCTTGAACAAATGTGCTTATGTCTCTCTTTGACATGTCCTGAGATGCTCTTTTGTGACATAAGTTGACCAGAGCTTCTAGCTCCTTTGTGGGTGCATGAATTGAGGTTTCTATCTGCTCTTTGGGAGGAACCACAGGGCTTGTCCTATGCCACACCTCAACCTCAAGGGCCGCCCGACTGTGGGGCCCCATTAGAAGCCAGGCCTTGTGACTCTTAGTACAACGTTTTTATTACTAAATCAAGACCTGCAACTCATTTTTTAACCCCTAAGCCCTCGCTTAAGGATATGCTGACTCTGTTTTGTATTTAAATTCTTCACTCAACAGCCCAGCTGGTACATTATTTACTGTCAGTCATCTCCTAGTGTATATTTTTTTCTTTTACTTCTATCATTTTTTCCTTCTCCAGATCTACTAAAACAGAATTTATATTTTAGTGAGTTCCTCCAGTAGTTTGTGAGCATACTAAAAAGTCTGAGATGTATTGTTCCATTCAACTTTATGAAAAATCTGTGATATTTTATTAAATTTGATCTCTATATATGCTTTATAAAGAGTCATAAATCTAAAACACAGAACTGTGGAGGCTAGGGTGATGGTTCAGTAGGATAAGTGCTTCCCTGGCAAGTGCAAGGGCCTGAGTTCAATCCCCAGTTCCACCAAAACAAATAATTAAATAAATAAAAATAAAACACAGAGCTAAAAATGTGAACATAAAACGCTAGAAACAGTTTGGCTTTATTTACCTTAATCTAGAAGTATTAAAGAGAAAGGGATGGTGATAAGCATGGGGTCAGCCTGGAATGGGGTGCACACCTGTAATCCCAGCCACTTAGGAGGTTGAAGCAGGAGAATCATAAATTCAAGGCCAGCCTGGAAAGTTTAGCAAGGTCTGTCTTAAAATGTAAGTAAAAGGATAAGGGACATATTTCAGTGGAGATCACTTACCCAGCACACAGAAGGCCCAGTTTTAATTCTCTGTACAGAAAAAAAGAAAAAAGGAAATAAGCAAAGAAGGGAGGAAAGAAGGAAGGAAGGAAGGGAGGAAGGGAACAGGAAAGGAAGAAAGAAAAGATGAGAGGAAGGACGGTTATGTGACTAAGGGCCACCATCTCTCATCCTCTGCCTCATTGATTGTGGAGGACTTGGTGCAAGCTTAAGTATTTCCAACACTGCTCCACTCGCAGCCCAACCTTATGATAATCAGGGGATTTTTGTTGAATGAAAAATATAGTTAAAGCATTTCTCTATGTTGGACATGAGAGCAGCTTTTTCTCCCTGAATGTGCACATGCCTAAGCTTTCTTAATTTTTTAAAATTAATGATGCAACTGAAAGCATAAGAAGAGTGTTCTCATATTTTCTAAAAATACAAATGTGATGGGGTGTATGACACTATTTGTGGCCTCTTATTCAATAACAAAATTGTTCTTTTTAATCTGACACACAGCTGCCTGGAGTAGAAGTCAAAAGCGTTGGCCAACTCTGAAAGATAGAAGAGAAAGAAAACAGACTTATTATTGCACAAGCATAAACTAAAATGTGGTACACATTGTAAACACTCTGCTAAAGCTATTGCAAAGGCAGAAAGAGTCTGACCTTTCCATATAGCCAATGAAATGCAGCCCAGTCCATGTATGTTCCCAAGGAAAGCAACTCAGGTGAGTAGGAAGACTTGACAGCACCAGTTAGCACATATGGTCTGAGCTCAACTGGAAGTTGAGGTGGAGGCCTGTGTTTACTCATTGCCTATAGCCAAAGGAAAAGCAGATTTCTCATATCTTCATAACAGGAGACAAGGTTGAAACTTGGGAATAAGCCCTAGCTGGGGTTGGGCTCCTACCCTCCCACACTCCGGAAGGATGAGGGTCTGCCTTCCCTCCTGGTGATATGTTAAAGTTGGGGCCTCAGTCTTTGAAGAAATATTCCTCGGTAATGAAATTGGGAAGTCTAATTTAGCATTTAAAAGAGGCAGGTATATTCTAAAAATATATCTTCTATGCAAAGAGGGGTCACTTACATTTTTAAAAAAATACTTTTTATTCTTTAAAGAATACAAAAGGAGGTCACTTATATTTTTTAAAAAATAGTGATAGGAAAAAACAGAATTAGAAATGATATAAAATTTCACTAAATAAAGTAATAAGAATTCACCAATCATTGCCATATTGCATGATACTACTATTTTTGTTTTTTAAAAAAGAGGCATTTAAACCTTTTCTTTTACTTACTATAAACTTGCGTTTGTCTTTATATGACTCACTATTTTTTCTTGACATCATATAGTCTTGAAGCCAGTAACCCCTTTTATAATACATATAAGCTGTAAATTAGAACAACTTATTACTTATCCTTTCATCAGCTTTCCAGTGCTATAGCAAAATGCTTAAGACTATTTATAAAGAAAAAAATAATCATGTTGGCTCATAGTTTTGGAAGTTCCAGTTCATGATCAGAGAGCCTTGCTCAGGCACAGGCTGACAATGCAAACCAGGAGGGCAGCGCATGGTACAGACCTGCCACTCTCCTCCTAAGTACAAAGCAACACAGCGAGGAGGGAGCTGAGGTCACAAAGTCCCTTTAAGAGTTCTGCCCCAGTGACCTAAAGTCCCCTACACTTAAAGTCCTAAAAGCATTACTAGGGGAACACTCCTTTAGCATACAGGATGTGGGGGAATATAAAACAGTTAACTGTTTTATAACCACAGAATTCTACATATGGAGAATGTGAAGAACTTAGCTGTACTATTAGTCTCCCACAGTTGGGAAGACTCAGATGTATGTATGTGTTTTGAGAGAGAAATTATATTTTTGAGCATTTTTAACAGGCGATTTGTCCCTTTAGATACATGGGTGTAAAATAATGGGTAATGACGTGGTTTTCTTTTTTGTGTATGTATCTAGAATTAAGGGAACACAAATTAAAACATAAGAAGCTAATATAACAGAAAATTCTATCCCTCCAGTCAGTATTCTTTAGTTTCTCAGTTGCCCAGGTAGTAGTTTCTGTTGCAGTTCAGGTTGCTTGTGTCTCCTAGAAATGGTGGATCACTCTGATGCATTTAATAGGAACCAATCAAGGACAGCCAAGTAAGAAAAACTTCCTCCTTGGGCCTTCAAAGCCTGACAGTTTGAGGAACGATTGATTCCTACTCAGTGCCTGTCAGACATTCAATACATCTGCCCCCAAATCCTGGGTGTTGTTCCGGTGTTTCTGCTCCCAGTAGCACTAGCACTAAGCTCTACCAGAATGGGAACTTTAAATAACTGATAATTCTAAGTGCTGACCAGCACTCGGTGTGTTACTAATGATCCATAGTCTCTTTGAAAAGATTTATCTTACTTATTGTCTTATAGTTGCATTCCTGACAAAAACAGATAGTTTGACCAAAAGATTCAAGAATTTTCAAGATAATATCATTTGTAAGAGCCATGAACTGGAAACATTTCAAACTCTGTAAAGAAGGGAACAATAAGCGAATTGTGGTACTTTTACACAATGTCATAACATGGTAATGAAGGAAATGTGTCCACACCCAACAACCTGGGTGACTGTCACACACACACACACACACACACACACACACACACACACACATACAGAGAGGCATATTGTTTTAAATTTTATTTAAAAAACATTAAAAATAGGAAAAATTATTCAGTGATATGAAAACTCAGGGCAGTCAGTCCTCATCTTTTGTGAAATGGAAGAGGTATGGAGTGGGAAGGACACGTGGATATTTCTGGGGCTCCCAGGAAATTTTCAATTTCTTGATCTAGTTGCTGTTTTATCTGTGTGTTCTCTTTGTGGTAATTCTACAAAATGAAACTTTATGGGATTATAATTCAATAAAAAATGTTTATTAAAAACACAGGTAAGCTTTTAAGGTCTGAATGAAAAGCTTCTGCTGCCATTGCTTTTGATATCATACAATCTGGTGCAGGTAAACTCATGAATTTAGTTGTAATACATACAGGTATTTTTCTACTTAAGAAAATCTGAAGCAAAATGCATTTACAAAACAAGTCAGAGTTATTCACAAAGAGACGAATGTATCCTTTGAGGAATGATTCTCTTTGTGAGTTAAATATGACTTTCAAATATTTTGTTCTAATAGGAAGAAATACATGACATAATTTTCAAAGTAAATTAAGTTTTTTTTTTTCACCTCATCTTTGTATTTCTTTTAATGTATTTGGCACAGGGTCTCACTATGCAATTTGGGCTCATAGTGATCCTCCTGTTTTCAGCCTCCCCAGCCCTGGGAGTACAGGCGTGCACTACCATGCCCAGATTTGGTGGCTGGCTCAGTGCCCAGGGGCAAGCACATGGTGCTGGGGATTGAAGCCAGTCCCTGTGCTTACCTAATCTTTATATTTCTTTTTCTTATGAGATTATTTGAAATACCATTACCATTTTTAATATCTGTATTATTAACCTATTGCATCTGCATCATATGTAACACTGACCAAGAGCTTTCTCAATATTTTCCCAAGACTTATTAAGAAAGAAAGTAGTATTTAATTAGAATAATTTAGCCTAAACCATTCTCTGTACTTGAGTCATAAAGTTTGAGTCCCAAAGCAGCCTCTATACTATGAATTGTAATGTAGCTTGACTCATACATAATAACCTAATATAAATATGTAAGCTTGAAACCAATCAACTGAGTCTCAGCCAATCATGGCAGTTAAACTTTTAGCCAATCAGAGGTGGAAATCTGTGCAAATATGACCATATAAGGCAAGTACTAACTGCAACCAATCAAGACATTTCTGTAGCTTACTTCCCTTTTTTTGGCTGTAAATATAGCCTGCACACATAAGGGGATGGATGTGATGCAAAATTTTGAACCGGGTTTGGTCTCTGGAATGCTCTGGCTCTAGAACTGTTTTTTCTTGTTTAAGTAAAATTTGTTAAATTGAAATAGTCTCCTTTATCTTTTTTTCAAGAACAGTTATCAGTTTCACTTTCTGCATGAGCAAATAGTCTTGAAGTGACTAAGATTTTATAAATATCCTGCTGCTCATAGGAGGTGAAGCTCATAGGTATTCCATTCACAGTAGTCCTTGAATCTGTCAGGTGTTTTGGTTGTAAACCACAGAAGCCAAATCTGGTTATCATTAGGCAAATGACAGATAGAAAAGAAAAAAAAATGAGAGGTAGAAGAAGGAAGAGAAGTAAGGTAAAAAGAAAAAACAAAACAAGATTTATTAGAAACATATCAGGGGTTGGGGAAGCCATCTTGGAAAACTAGTAGTTACCAGGCCACTCAGCTAGAGGCAGCTTCAGAAGGTTGGCAGTGAGAGCTGCGGTGAAGAAAGGTCAGGTCTTTAGGATGACTCCAAAATCCAGAAAGATTTGTTTCATTGCCCAGAATTCAATGTCCTGGAAAGGGGCCGATGACTAAGTTAATTTCTCATCCACTTCTTGACTGTATGATCAATCCAGAAAGGTACAAGATTTTTCATTCCTGGGCAAGAGTAGTCAGAATTGGGGCATTTCTCCAAAGAGATATTAGAATTAGGGGCTTCTTCCTCAAGGTATTTTGGGCACTAAGTTGAGTGAGCTGTTGGATACCAGAGAACCAAAAACCTAGCAGTCATCCTTTATAAGTCCTATCAGAGAAAAATATTAGCAGCTGGGATTATCATGGTGAGAGGTTCAGGGCTGGTGTAGGAGGAAAACTGGTTCAGATTCTGCAGAAATTCCATGTTGAGCCACCTAGCGGTTCTCGGGGCCTCTGTAGCCCTCCTGGAAGCAGGGAGCTGCACTACTGCAAACTGGGACTCACACTTCTTCTCTAGTTTAAGTTAATTTTTGGTCTTAACCAATATAGAACAAAATAAGAGTGCATTTCAATCATTCCAAAGTTTCAGGAGGCTGGATGAAACTAGACAGCTAGAACAGAAAACTAACGGCCCCCTGAGAGAAGACAAAATAACATGCAGTAGTGGAGTGGCACCAAGAGAAGTCCAGTGTTGCCAGTGAAGCAGCTAAAATAGGTTAAGAAAATAAGTGGAATTTTAAAAACATGTATTCATTTGCTAAAATTTCCATAACAAAGGGCCAAAAAAATGGTTGGCTTAAGTCACAGGTACAGTATTTATTGTCTCAAAATTCTGCAGGTTAGAAGTCTGAGACCAGGCTATCAGCAGGTTAAGATCCAGAGGTGTATCCTGCTTCAGCTGCCCCCCTTCCAGCTCCTGGTAGTTTTGTGGGGTCCCTTAGCTCATGGGTATATCGCTCCAATCCTCATGTTCACACAGCATTTTGTCCTTGTGTTTGTCTACCTCTACATCCAACCAGTGCTTTGGATCCCCCCTTACATAAGGGGGGGGCGATTCCCCTTTATGCAGGTGCAAAAGTTGTATTGAATTAGACCCTAATTTTGCTGGCTGTATTCTAACTTGATCATTTCTGTGAAGATCCTAATTCCAAATAAGGCTGTATTGTATTGGGTCGTAAGACTAAAACACATTTTTGGAGAACATAGTTCAACCCTTAATGGAAAAAAAATTATTAGTCAAGAGTAATACTTTGCAGTATCTTTTTCTGGGACCAAAATACATGTTCACTGTGTCTTATATGCAGGATTAGCTTGGTTTGTCACAACGTCAATGATTTTTCCTAGGCTGAAGTGACAGTGTCAAGGCTGCAGATTTTATGTTTTGTGGGTCTGATCCTAATTGGTACTGCTCAGCTTCTGGTTTTGTGTGGACTGCAAAGTATAAAGCCCAACCCTGGGAAAATAGTTGTATCCAGTGCCTTAATTTTATTGAGAGTTTTCATGTCTTCCACTTCAGTCTTAGTTTTTCAAAGCTTTTTAAGGATTTTGTTTTTTGTTATCATAAATAGTTTTTAAATGCATAAATATGATATTGCTGGTGGGAAGGTGCTATAGGTTTGGAATTTAACGATAATTAGCATTTATTAAACAAATATGAGTGCATGAAATAGAAAAAAATGAGACCCTTTCCCATTCCCTTTGACAGCAGGTGGGGGCAGACCTGACAGTTTAATGCTTCTCCCCCTTGCCTGCCGAAAGGTGATCTTTTGGGTGACCCTCCCTTGAAGTTGCCAAGCTTTGTTGGTCACCCTGTAAACCATGCTGACACTTGCAGCCCCGTCAGAACCCATGAGCTGGCTGTCAGCTTTGATGTCCCTCCAACCTTGGGCAGCTTCAGCTCCTACTGCTGTGTCCCTGAGGAGAGGCTGGAAAACCAGCCTGACAGACCAAAGACTGGGGAGGGCTGGTGCCCACTTCTAATAGCCCCCAAGTTCTCAAGCCCCCCAAAGGGCTATAATCATCATGGATGCCTCTCCTGGAGACTCCTTGCCAGTGGCTACAGTGGTGGCTTCTGCCCTGTCTTTTTTTTTTTTTTTTTTTTTTTGCATGAACAAGGGAGCTGTTGGCCAAGCACCTGCTTTCTTTCAATTCAGTGGCTCTGTTGCTATGACAGCTGATCCTATCCTAGATGCCTAGCAGCTGTCCTGGGGGATATTTATCTTGGTTGTAGGAGGCTTCAAACATGGACCCGTGCCACATGACTGATCTGCAGGTGCTCTAGATGACACTACCTTGCAACTTCCAGATGACCTGGTTTCTTCCATGCTACTTTCACAAGTCCCCAAGTAGATGCGCAAGGAAAACTGCGCACACCCAGGGAGTACCTTCTCTTAGGAGCAGCACTACCTTCCACTTCCTGAGTCAGTCTAGCAGGGACCCCCTCTGCTATCTTCAGTGCTGGCCCCAGGAAAAGCCTCATTTCTGTGGTCCTTTGCCTGCTTATGATTCTTGTCTTGGGTAGAGTGCAATAATCTAGTAACACTAGTGCTGTTAGCCCTGAAGAGCTCCAGAGGATGGTGGAGCAGTGAAAAAGTCGAGAGCACTAGAGACCCTCAGTAAGCCATGGATAGTCTCACAGGGACAGTGGAAGCTGTGGGAAGAGCTCCAGAAAATCCTGCAGGGGAATATAAGCCCTGGGTTCTGGGAAGCCAAAAGGGATAGCTGAGAGCCTCAAAGAGCCATACCACTAAGCTTGTAACACCAAGAGCTGAGACACAGTGGCACTCAAAGATTAGAGCTGTAATGCAAAGGGCAGAGAGCCACTGCCTTTCGAAGCCTGAAGCCACTAATACCAAGAAAGCTTCACCTCACCAATTTATGAATTCTACCTGCATTGAGATCCCTCAGTTGATTGGGAACACCAGGAAAATAAGATCTTAATTTTCACTTCTCAAAACATTCTTATTTTATATGGAAGACAGCTAAGTTTATAGGAGTTTCTGTGATTTTTGAAGGTTCATGATAATAATAATGTGAGCAGAATCAAACTCAGGGGGCTAGTGAGATAGCTTGGTGGTCTAAAGACCTGCTTAGGCAAGCTTAGGCAAATGCTCCGGGACCACGGTTCAATCCCTGGCACTGTGTGCTAAGGCATTCTCTCTCCCAGCATTGGGCTGAGTGCCCCCACCCCCCCACACAAAAGAATCAAACTCAGGCTGATTCTGAAATCTTCATACTGTCTTGCTATACAGTACTGCATTGAAAACAGTTTCAGTCACCTGAGATTATCCAGAAATTTGCCTCTTGCTTCTTCACTTTTAAATCAGTGTTTTCAGGTAACTGGAAATTACCTGAAATGTTTTCTGAGTGTAGCTCAATATTGTGCTCTCCTGTTCTGCATATCTTAGGGAGAAGGCACTAGGGGGACAGAAGAGGAGGTGGGAGGCCTGCTGGGAACAGGAAGCCAGGAGAGGCCTTGTCAAGCCAGCTGCTGAGCTCCAGGACGACACCTACTCTCCTGGCCCTCTGCAGCCAGAAACAGGTAGGCGGGGCACAAGGCTCTGGCAGGGCCAGGAGCTGTCCTCTGAGAGCTCACTAGAGAAAGCCGGGACATTTAGGACTGGGGGAAAAGTCAAGATTATACAGTCAACCCTTTGTATTATGGGTTCTGCATTGTTAGATTCCACCAACCATGTACTAAGCAGATTTGAGAGGCATCAAGTGTGTACTAAGCATGTACTGACTTTTTTCTTATTGATCCCTAAGTACTACAATAAAATAACCATTTCTATCACATTTTATTACATTAGGGATTATAAGCAATCGAGAGATTAGTTAATGTGTGCAGGAGGGCATTCACAGATTATGTACAAATACAAAACCATTTTATTTAAGCAACTCAAGCACCTGAGGGTTTTGATATTTCAGAAGTGGAGTGGAACTAAAACCAAGGGACGATTCGGTTGGAGAAGCCTTTTCTGGGTGCTATCACTTTATTACCAAAGAATAACTTTTTCCTTGGACCCAGACTGGCCTCCACTGTGTTACTTTACGCAGCGCACTCAGTGCTGAGATTCGGCTTCATTTCCACCTTCCCAGCACCTGCACTGTGTGGCATTTGTGGCATTTGCTCTCGGTTGGTTTAGGGAAAAAGGAGCAGTCAGCAGCCTCACACAGGAAGTATTCACCCTCAAGCTTCACCCTCTGGTCATGGAGCAAAACCAAAAGAAACAAAGCACAGAGCTTCCTGATGCAAGGACTGAAGGAGGTGGAGATGTGAGACTGGATTTATTAAATTATCCTCTGGCAAGCCTGGGCTGGGTATGCCTCACTCAGGCTTCACGCTGGGAATAGGTCACCTCAAGTATGCACAGGAATCAATGAAGAAATTACTCTTGCTGTCAGTAACATTTTGTGTTTGGAATCTCCATTTCAAAAAGCATCACATCTGCTATAATAATGTCTGTAAGTATAATATCATGTATGCACCTTGTACGATACCAAAACATTACGAAAAGTTTGCAATGTATTAATTTATCAATTCTGTCCTGTTAGTTTGTCTTGAAACTGTCTCATTGCTATTTGTTCTTCAATTAAAAAAAATAATAATAAAAAAGCATCAGCTGCCAATAGTCCCAAGTACTTTCTTAATCGCCTCTGCAACGCCCTGTGGCTCCTTGCCATCCTGTCCCCTAAAGGCAATGTGCCTTCTCTCCTTGTTCCTTGACTGTGTGTGAGCGCTGCACACTTTGGCAGTTTTCTGGATGGTCTCCCGCTATGCAAAGAAGCCCACCAAGATCTTTTAAACTCATTTGCTTCCTCTAGGAATGTGCTGATTGATGTGGCCATGCAGGGGAATAGAAGCGGTGTGAGCAGACTGCTGGGTGGTGAAAGGAGGCTTCTGATCTGGGTCCTGACTGGGCAGCAAGACAGGCTTGCTCCACAGCGCTGCTGTGCAGGCCAATAGTAAGGCAGAGAAATGGCCTGATGCAAGCATAACCCAATCCCGACGGCTGCCCAGCTCCGCTTCGCAGTGAGAGCCTGGCGCACAGCCCTCTCTCCCTGCTGACGCTACCTAAAGCTCACAAAGCCACTCTGGCAGTGTTGGAGGCAGACCTCCTACAGCCACACACAGACAGAGGCAGAGTAACTAATGCTCTTTAGAAACCAAGCAAGGTACCTCAGGGACAATGTTTAAATATGCGCGTTTGTCTAAATTCTGATCTTCTTTTATTCAGTGACCTGTACCAACAGGAGACATTTTTAGTTCTGCTCTGTGTGTGCTGAAATAGTTGCTGGCCTCTTGCTTCTGTGGCCTGATTCGTCTTTGGCCATTAATCCAATTAGCAGGAAGGGTGGCAAAAAACATACAGACAGGACGGAAGGGGGAGCCCCCGCGTGGCTATGCTGATTCACAGGGCTTTATGGATGAGCGCTGGGAACTCCTGAGCAGAAAGCTTGTGCTTCCCTCCAGCAGAGGCCCCGCGGTGCTTGTCCGCGGGGGCAAAGAGGGAAATTTCATCATCGCAAAATCAGATGCTGTGGCAGAATACAGTGTTACTTATGATTTGTCATCTTTCTATTCTTAGTTTGGAAATATCTCTGTATTCTGCTAGGCTAATAGAAAAGTGGTACATATTTATGCTGGATACCTAAAAGGAAGTATTTTGGGTTTATTGCATAAAAGGTATTAAATTCTTATAAAGTACAATCAATATTCAATAAGAATTGTTGAACTTTTATAGATTTTTTTTTACAGTGTAAATTTACATTTACTCACACTGTAGAAAAAGAAAAATAGAGAAAAGACTCTACATGTTCAACTTACTAGCACCTCATAGCTGTGAGCTTAAACTGTTGGAGCAGTTGGCTTTTATGAGTGTTACTTGGTAAGCAAAATTGTCTTCATTTTGACTGGGGAGACAGCTCAGTGGTCTAAGCGCCTACTTGGCAAGCTCAAGCACCCAGGTTTGATCCCCATTACTGCATGCCCTGCAGGCCCTGTGCTCAGCTGGCCACCAAAACCCAATGCCATGGCACATGCCTGTAATCCCAGATCTGGGGAGGCTGAGGCAAGAGGATCACCATGAGTCTGAGCTGTTTAGTGAAACCCTGTAGCAAATAAATAAATAAAGGGTTTAATTTTTTTTTAAATTATCTTCATTTTTTTTTTTTTTCTTGGGAAAATGGTATTTAGGGCATCATATGCTAACCAGCTACTTCTAATCCATTCTTCAAAGCACTACAAATAGAACTAATCTCCAGAGATTGATATTCATAAGGTGACATTCTCTTCTCCATGAAAAATAACTTTGAACAGCCAAGGGGCCGTGTTACACCACAGAGGATGACACAAGCAACATGAAATGTAGAACAGATAAACACTTGACAGAGGAGTGTAAGTGAGGATTTGGCAACGGGGTCCTTGTTTTCTCAGCCCTGTCTCCTAATCCTTTTAACTGCCTCCCTCTCCCTCTGCCTCTCCCTCACTTTCGTCTCTCCCTTTATCCCTCTTACATTTTCCCTTCAGCGCCCTACATGAGGGCTGCTCTTAAGAGTCAAGTGCTTAATTTAAAACCTGAAGAAAGAAAACATTTTGATCCTTTCATTGCCTAAACAGAAATTTCCAAGAATTTCACTAGCTTTTGGACTCTGTACATCGGGAATGTTAAATATTGGGAAATCACTTGTGTATGTAAAGCTTGCGGAGAGAAATCTCATGATCATAGGCCTTTGGCACACATTACTTAATTCAGTTTGCCTAGGATATGGCAAACTGAGGTAGCGAAATTGATGTAAAATTGGGAAATACTACTTTGATGAACTCAGGATGGATGAACTTTCTCATGGAGACGCTACTTATAGACTAGAGATCATAGTTAAGTGCTTAATTTAAAAGCTGAAGAGATATAAGGGAAAGAAACTTCTGAGAGTTTTCAGAGAATTATTCTTCATGAAATTCTGCAGAACTAGCTACTAAATCCACAATACAGTTACCAAGAGATCTGATGTCTGCATGTACCTTAGCAGAGAATAGCTGAAGGGGAACTTTGGTGGTTACCTTCTCTGTCCTACTAGAAATAAGAACTTGTCACTGCTAGTAATAATATTTCACAAAGTGTCAGTCAAACAGAAGCAATTATGAAAAATAAATCATGAGGTGGTTTTTATGAAGTCGTCAAAATAAGTGAGACTTTTTTTTCCTAATAAACAAAGAGTTTAATCTCTACGAATCAGTTGAGAGATATCTAAGTGCAAAGGACTCAGATAAGCAGAACGCTACAAGCATTCGGTTGTGTACAACAGTGTGTAAATGAACTCCAAAGCTGCACTTTCTTGTTTTGAGAGGATCAGCCTTGGAAAAAAAAGTGAAGTCCAGATGTATCGATGGGAAGAAGTAAGTCCATCTGCGGGGACAGTTTTTATAGGAACAAAGGTTGCTGTCATTGTTTCTAGCACTTTGTTGTGGCTGATCTCATATGCTCTTTTTAGTAGCTCTGTGAAGCTGATGTAATTAGCTCCATATTCAAGGGTTTACCAGTAGGGAAGTTCAATAAATTTGAAGTCCCACAGATGATAAGTGACTCTGATTCCAGATCCCAAAGCCCATTTTCCTTCTTTCCTTCCTTCCTTCCTTCCTTCCTTCCTTCCTTCCTTCCTTCCTTCCTTCCTTCCTCTCTCTCTTTCTCTCTTTCCTCTTTCTTTCTAAGACAGATTTATTCAGCATCATGACCAGACTATTACTTTTAGCAATCGACAGCATGGGTGCAAAAAGATGTCTACATTAAAACCCTTTGTTGGAAGCTGGGCGTGGTGGCGCATGCTTGTAATCCCAGCACTCGGGAGGCTGAGGCAGGAGGATTGTTGTGAGTTCGAGACTAGCCTGAGCTACAAAGTGAGCTTAAAGCCAGCCTGAACTGCATAGCGAGACCCTGTCTCAAAAAGACAAAAAAAAAACAAAAAACAAACAAACAAAAAAAAACCCTTTGTTGGAATGCGTCACACTTTCCACAGAACAGAAACTAAAATAACCTGTTATAAAATTAGTCACAAATGCAGTCCTTGAGTGTTTTACCCATACACATGAGTATTGTCTAAAACATGTCTTCTTTGTAGCAGCTGGGCCCTGCCACCGCTGTGCTTGGCTGAGTTCACAAATCTGTTGTAACCTGCAGCTTCCCTGTCACACCTCTGCTCTCCTCTCCTGCTAAGCTTTGCTTCCTGGAAGTGTTTAAAACCTGCTGCCACTGCCATAGCTACCGCTGCTGCTGGAGTCACCATAGCCACCTGGATTTCGTGGTTTGGTAAAATATTGGCCTCCACCACCACAGAGCCCAGAGCTTCTGTTGCCAAAGTTTCCTTCCTTCATGGGTCCAAAATTTGAAGACTGACTGCTGTAATTGCCAAATTCATTATAGCTTCCACCACCTCCATAATTGCTTCCACTACCACCTCCATAGCCCCCTCTGCCTCCTCTGATGCTATAGTTGTCATAGCTGCCACTCCCGCCATAGCCACTGCCCTGGTTTCCATAGCCCTGTCCACCACTTCCAAGGCCTCTGCTTCCTCCTGAGTAACCAGGGCCGCCTCCTCCATAACCACCATCATTATCTAATCCACTTTAGCCATCTCCACTGCTGACATATCCACCCACACCATGGCTGCCACCAAAGCCACCTCGACCACTGAAGTTTCCTCTGTGACCGAAACTGTCATTGCCACGAAAACCACCTCCACGACCACCACCAAAATTTCCAGAACCACTTCGACCTCTTTGGCTAGATGAAGCACTGACATCTCCTGCTTCCACAGGGCTTTCCTCACGTCACAGTTGTGGCCATTCACAGTGTGGTATTTTTGAATGACAGTCTTATCCCCAGAATCATGATCATCAAAGGTTAAAAAAGCAAAACCCTCTTTTTTTCCACTGCCTCAGTCGGTTATAATTTCAATCACTTCTATTTTTCCATATTGTCCAAAATAACCTCATAGGTGATGTTCTTCAGTATCTTCTTTAATGAAGATACTGAATAAAGATCTTCTTCACCATTAAGTGGGCACCTGGTCTTGAGACAGCTGTCTTTGGTTCCACAACTCTTTCATCCACTATATGTAGCCTTGCATTCATGGTTGCATCCACCTCCTCCACAGTGGCATAAGTGACAAACCCAAAGTCCCCGCAACACTCAGTGTTCGGGTCTCTCATTACCACGCAGTCTGTGAAGTGTTCCCCATTGGTCAAAATGGCTCTTCAGACTCTCATCAGTTGTTTCAAAGTTTAGCCCACCAATGAAGAGCTTCTGTAGCTGTCCAGGCTCCTTGAGAGGCTCTGACTTAGACGTGATGGCAGTCGGAAGAGAGACTGACGATGCTTCCTCCGCGGTATCTACCAGTAAAAAGAAACAGGCTACTAAGCATACTCCATCATGTTCCTTTCTGTTCTCTTTGTCTAAGTGAACATCCATGGTGCCCATGAAGGGGAAAAGGAATCCCAGGGCAGCTGCCCAAGATGAGCGAGTGACTAGAGAGAATCTCACTGTCGACTCACAGGACAGAGTTTATTAGTTCTACTATCCTGGCTTTAAATCAACCCAATCCTCTGTGATAAACCCTCTCCATAGTGGCAACTTGCTCACCTGCTCTCTGGAATTTGCCTGGGAAAATGCGAATTCCATCCCCTTCCTCTGCTCCTTTCCTCTTGACTCCCTATTTCTGTCTCCTTAGGTTGCTAGCTTCTTCTGTCCAGGCCTCTCTGCTTTCTTCTCTGCATGCCCCTGCACCGGGATTCCATGATTTCAGAGTCTGCCTTTCACTTCTGCCTGTGGGACCTGCGGGCCAGCTCTGCTCCCCACAGGCTCTCTATCACAGGAAGAGCATGGTGCTACATACAGAGAAGTATAGTCAGGAGTACCTGCATTTGAACACTTTTCTTAATTGTTTTTAATCTATTGTTTTGAAAGCTATCAAAAGCATTTATTTTGTTTTTGGAAATTAGTAAATTTAGTTTACCAGAGTGGTTATATGGCGAATTAATTCTTGTATGAATGCCTGCCTAAGAGCAGGGCAGTAATGACTGAATGAAGTTTGACCTAAATTTGCCCTTCCATTCTTCCACTTCCTGGAAGCAGTTGTGACGTTCTTCAAAGTCAGATCCTAGAGACAAAGTGACAGTGATATGGCTATGGAGAGTCATCTTTAGGAGCTGCTAGGGAGGGGTGGGCAGAACTTCCTGTGGCCAGTTATCTAGGTTCTGATAGTCTTGGCTGGGACGCGGGCCTCTTGCTATTCTATCAGCAATGTCTTAGGTATCCCATTGAAATGGAGCTGGCGGCTCACTCACGCAAGAAGTATAGGCATGTTCCTTCCCAATAGATATCCTTGATAAACAGGCTAAAAATTAGTAGTTTTTAACGAAATGGCTCAACTTTCAGAAAAATGTCTATCTATAGTTTTGATGATTAAATTTATTTGTTTCTGAACACACTTAATACTTAGCATTTTGAGTGCAAAACTTGCAGTTCACATTAATTTTTATTTCAAAAACTTAAACTTCGTTTCAACTTGCTAACACATATATATGCGCCTTTTAATATTTTACAGATTTCTAAGTAGTCTTTTAATCATTCCTTTAGAATTTAGCATTGACCAAGAGTAAAATCAAGTTAATTCAAAGTACAAAACATCTAATCTATTAAAGAATTCCCTTCTGAATATCTGCAATTCTTGTCGAGATTTATATATCTAAACTTTCTGCAAACTGTGCCCACTTCTCAGTTTCTGAATTTCTTGTTAGAACTCAAAATGTCAGCGTTTCATCTTTGATAGGATTCTTGGGCACTTCTTGGTTTATATCAGATACTTTTAAAATTAAATTGTACAGTTTAAATGTAATGAGAATTCAATTTAATTTTAATTGTAAATGAATCTCAATTATACTTTGAATTTTGTTTTACATATTAAATTAAATTAAAAATCGCTGGTAAAAAATGTAAATCAAGGCTGACATGTGATGTGAGGAACTGGGGAAATGCCAGCTAACTGCGCTTCAATTTTTAATTTTAATTGCATTAGACGTCATCCGGAAAAATCATAAGTCCATATTGAATGCTGTAGTTTTGATGGAGGAAGTATTCATCATGGGTGTAGGAAGTGAATTTAGGATTTGCTAAGTTATGATTTGAATAAAAAAAAGTCCCCCAGATGTCTGAAGCAGAAACGGGGCTTTTGGAATGCAGCGGAGCTTTGGGAGCACTACCCCTCAATCCTTGGGTGAGTTCCAGGCTGAGGCTGCTGAGAGGAGGTGACGTTATGGCCGCTGCAGGATGTTCTCCCAGGCGCCCTGCCCAGGGAGGGCTCTGCCCCCGCCTCGGGGCGACCCGCCTTCTTCATCCCGCGGCCTTCATCCACCACGCTGCTCCCCTACATTGCTGCTTTTGCCTTAGTGCCAGTGACCAGGACTGAGACCTCTGTTGTCAGCCAAAACAAACCTTTTCCCCTTTACATTTTTTTAAAAAATAATTTTATTGAGAGGGGCCCGGGGAGATGGTTCAGTGGAATAAGAGCTTCCCTGAGTTTGGCAATCACTGGTTCTACCAAAAAACTGTAATAGCAACAATAATAACAATTTTATTGAGAAACAAATAGTAATCAGATAGGTTCAAAACTGATTAGTAGGACAGTTTCAATAACTAATACATTGCATATTGTCTTAGTGATTATTCATTGTACAAGATGTAGATATGATATCCCGTCCACAAACACTATTAGAACAAATCTTTTTATTCATCGAATTAAAAGAATGCAGCTATTATATCTATCCTATTTTGAATATACACATACAAAATCGTCATTCATTTGTATCCCCTTTTTTTGTTTAGCTTTGTCAGACAAGGGTATACCATTGTCATTTAAATATTGTAGGTGTGTCAATTCAGCAAAATATTCCAATATAGTCCAGTAGTACAGAATAGTAGTGCGTTGTCCGTAGGACTGGCAATGTCAGAAGTTGTTGACATGAGCCTTTTATAGCTCAGCATATTAATACAGCTTTCTTTTTATACCACATTTTTATACTTTTCTGCTGGATGGTTAATACCAAGATAAAGCAATATAACAAGAAATGTAGCTTTTGTATCTGATAAGGGCAGTCAAGTCTTCTCAAGATTTATCCTGAAATCCTGTACAGCAGTTTGTAGATCTTTTGTTAGTGTGAGCCATGTGGATGAGCCACAGCCACTGCCTGACCTATTTTCTCATTCTTTATAGCTGAGTAATACTTCATTGTATAAAAATATCACATCTTTTCATCTATTCCTCAGGTGACAGGCATCTTGGTTGTTTCCAAGATTTGGCTATCACAAATTGTGCTGCTATAAACATAGGTACACATATATCACTATGATATGAAGTTTTCAGTTCCTCTGGGAAAATTCCCAGTAGGGGGATAGCTGGTTTGAATGGGATTTCCAGTCCTAGTTTTTTAAGGAGTCTCCACACTGATTTCTGTAATGGTTGGAGCAGTCTACATTCCCACCAGCAGTGGAGAAGGGTTGCTTTTTCCCCACAACCTCTCCAACATTTGTTGTTAGTTGATTTCTTTGTGATAGCCATTCTTTCTGGGGTGAGATGGTATCTCAGTGTTGTTTTTAATTTGCACTTCATGGATGGCTAGTGATGTGTAGCATTTTTTCATATATTTATGGCAACAAAATAGGCCTGAGGATCAATGCAATAGATTAGAAGTTAATTTCATCCTTTGAGAAGTGTGTGTTCATCTCAGATACCCATTTCTGGATTGGTTCTTTAAATTTTGGTGCCGTAATGTACCTTAGTTCTTTATAAATTCTAGAGAGCAGACCTTCGTCTGAATACTTATTAGTTAAAATTTTTTTCCAAATTCATGGGTTGTCTTTTCACTTTGTTCGTAATCTCTTTTGACATGCAAAAACTTCTCAGTAAGAAGAGGTCCCAGTTGTTATCTCTTTCAAGTATTACCCATGCATTTTGATTTTTGCTCATGAACTCTTTGCTTATCTCTATGTCTTTAACAGTTCCTCCTACTTTCTCTATGACGAGATTGTTTCTGTTTTAATGTGTAGATCTTTAATCCATTTTGACTTGATATTAGTTCATAGCGATAGATCTGGGTTAACTTTTAGTTTTCAGCACGTAGAGAGCCGGTTTTTCCAGCACTATTTGTTAAAGAGGCTATCTTTCTTCCAGTAAGCATGTTTGGTTCCTTTGTTGAAGATCAGGTGTGTTTATAGACACACTTCTGCAACTTCTAATCTATTGCACTGATCCTCAGGCCTATTTTGTTGCCAGTACAATGCTGATTTTTATCACAGTAGCTTTGTAGTATAATTTCAAGTCAGGAATTATAATGCCTCCTGGCTTGTCTTTGTTGGCCAGGATTGCCTTTGTTCTAGGTCTTTTCTGGTTCCAAATAAATTTGAAGAATGGTTTCTCTAGGTCTAGGTGGTATGCTGGTGGTAGTTTGATAGGGATTGCATTAAATCTATACAGAAATTTTGGGAGTATGGCCATCTTCACGATGTTGGTTCTTCCTATCCAGGAGCATGGAATATCTTTCCATTTTCTGAAATCCTCTATGATCTCTTTTTTAAGAGTACTATAATTTTCCTTGAAAAGATCTTTGAGTTCCTTAGTTAGATTAATTCCAAGGTATTTCATTTTCCTCAGTGCTATTGTAAGAGGTATTGTTTCTATAATATCACTCTCAGTGTGTTTATTATCTGTGTAGAGGAATTCTATTGGTTTTGGAGTATTGACTGTGTATCCTGCTGTGCTACTGAATTTGTGTATCAATTCTACGTGCTTCTTGGTGGAGTTTTTTGGGTCTTCCAAGTAAAGTATCATGTCATTTGCAAATAATGATAATTTAACTTCTTTACCTATTCTTATTCCTTTTATTTCTCTCTCTTGTCTAATGGCTCTAGTTAATGATTCCAGAGCTGTATAGAATAGAAAGAGTAATAGAGGACAACCTTATCTTGTACCAGATATGAGAGTAAAAGATTTTACTTTTTTCCCCATTTAGAATTATATTAGTGTTTGGGTTTTCATAGATGACTTTCATCAGATTGAAGTAGAGGCCTTCTATTCCAATTTTCTGTAGGACTTTGAACATGAGTGAGTGTTGAACTTTGTCAAAAGCCTTTTTTTTTTGCATCAATTGAGGTGATCATGTGGTTTTTAGATTTTGCTCTATTGATATAGTATATTGCATTTATAGATTTGCATATATTGAACCATATTTGCATTCCTTGAATGAATCCTACCTGGTCATGGTGTATGATCTTCTTGATGATTTGCTGTCTTCTATTTGCTAGGATTTTATTGAGGATTTTTGCATCTATGTTCATGAGAGAGTTTGGCCTGTAGTTTTCTTTTCAGTTGTGTCTTTCTCTGGTTTTGTTATCAGTATTATACTTGCCTGCAGGAATGATTTTGGGAGAACTGCTTCCTTTTCAATTTCACTGAAGAGTTTGAGGAATATAGAGATTACATCTTTTGTCAATTTCTTGTAGAATTCAGCTGTGAATCCATCAGGACCTGGACTTTTCTTTGTCAGTAGGTTTTTTTTATTACATTTCATATTTCATTGGCTTTTATTGGGTTATTGACTAAAATTCGAGTACAGGCCTACTAAGTTTGAATTCATCTAGCTGTGCCTGGCTTGGGTTTGGCTACTATGCTCAGCTCCTTCCTGCTTCAACCCTTGAAGGTGAACCTGTTGTGGTCCTCTGTCAAGATATTCTGCTCCTAGATTATCCAGGTGGTTTTGGCCCCTAGTCTCTGCAGGGACTTTAGCTACAGTTTCACCCCAGGCCTGTATGCCAGGCTGGGGCTGTATCTGGAGGGACCCAGGGAGTGCAAGAGAGCACAGAAACTCTCCCACACACTCAGTGGGCCTGGGCCTTGGAGGGTCCGGAGGGGTCCCAAGAGCATGGAGGAAGTTCTCACTTACAGGGTGGGCCTGGGTTTGGTCCAGAGAGCTCCAGGGGATGCAGGGTAGAGCAGAAGCTCTCCCACACATTGACAGGGCCTGGGCTTGGATGGTCAGTCTCCTTTAAATTTTTGTGTCAGATGTTTTCCTTCCATGGCAGAAGCGTTGACTATAATAGGATTTTTTATTAGTTAGCCAGTCAAGCCTAGTCAGGCAAATATAAAATAGAATATATTTGATTACATGATATGAAGCAAGCATTTTTGGGGCTGTTAAAAGTATAACAAGCAAGTATAAGTCATCTGCAAACTGTTTTTTTCAAGAACTGATTTTTTTAGTGAATCAACCTGCCTCTTTTTATGGGAATATGTCGTTAAAAATAAACCAAGCTAGATGGGTATATTTATATGTGCCTGTAATCTCAGAGAACTGAAAGTTCAAGCCCAGCCTAGACAGTTTAAAAACTTAGTGATACCTTGTCCCAAACAAAAAATGAGACTAAATGGGTTGGAATGTAATTCAGTGTGAAGGTGATGGGTTCAACTCTCAGTAGCGGTAGAACCACGAAACAAATGAACAGGAGAACAACAGTGTCTCAGTTATTCTTCTCTCATTGTTGGACAAAATACCCAACACCCCAAATTAGGGAAGGAAAGCTTTACTTAGCTGACAGTTGGTGGGGTTTCAGTCCCTACTCAGCTGGTTCCAAGGAAGAGTGGCACACGGCAGAGGGCAGCCGTTCATGACAAGGAGCCAAGGGAGGGGCAGCAGCTGCAGCAGCTAGCCAGGCTCTTTCCCCTCCTTACATTTCTGTGCAGCTTATCTGCCCCAGCCTGAGTGTGGCACTCACATCCATAATTCTGGCCTTGAATCAAGAATTAATCACAAGTGCTAGAAGTTGCTGTAGTGCCTACATAAGGGTTTGAGGGGACAACTAAACATAAACCATAGCAACAACAATAATTGCAGCATTTAATCTATATAGCTTGTGAGCCAGCACTCTTAGATGCTCTGCAGTAGTTGAATTCATTTATTCAGAACAATTTACTAAATTAGATGTTGTTGTCATTTTACTGAGGAAGGAGCTAAATCTCAAGAGGCTATTAATATAGGTGGCCCAAAGGAAGCAAAGTCAAGATTGGCTGTCACAGATCAGACTGTTGATATAGTTCCAAAGTTTTGAAATGCAGGACAAAATTACTGAGTCTTGCCCCAAGTCTCTAAAGAATAAGGTTAGGGGCCAGGGAGATGGCTCAGTGGAGTAAGCGCTTCCTTGGCAAGTGCAAGGGCCTGAGTTCAATCCCTGGTTCTGCCAAAAAAAAAAAAAAAAAAAAAAAGAATAAGGTGAGGAAAGAGTCTGAGTTCCACATCTGTGTGTATTGCAGGGTCTGGAGCGAACAGCAGTGGGTGGGAATGCAATCTTGTTATTTGCTGAAGCAGTAGGAATGGCCTTAGCAGTTGGACATGTGATGGGTCAGCTAGCACCTCCAGCCCACAAGAGGGTAGGATAGCACTGTTGGGCCACCGGCTGCAGCTCCACTTTCAGGGGCCTATTGTTCTCTCGCTGCTCATGACTGCTCCCCATCTTTCCCCAAGAAGTCACTTGTCTTTGAGCTATTAAGGAAGGTGGCACAGAGCTGGTTGCATTCTGTAACATCAGTCAGCTTTCCAGAGCTAAGGAGAACAGTGAGAGGGATCTCTTACAACCTCAAACTAGAACTCAGGCACAAGCTCAAGCCTAGCTCAAGGCATCTCACTGGAGGGCTGCAGGGTGAGAGGGATGCACTTGGCATGGCTTGGGCTGGTTTCTAGCGAGTTACTGTTTAAGAGAAACTGCAGTGGTGTTTTGTGGGCTGCGATGGGCCTTACCGGAACCCACTAGCAGATGCTTCTCCTACTCTCTTTCCTGTCACTTTCTGTGGCGGTCATGACCTGATCATAGCCATTATCCTGAATCTTCATACTCAGGGGCAGACCTGGGTGTAACTAGAGATTGTTACAAGCTTGATCAGCAGGTGGGCAGGGAAGAGCTTCCTTTAACCCACTGTAACCCCAGGAAGCCTGGAGCTTGAGAAAGAAGGAAGGGGAAATTGGGATGGTTTCCTTTCATTTGTGTTTGGGATGATAGGACACTTCTCAGATGATTTATCTCTTCCAATTCTTAACAAGCTTTTAAATATATTTTCAGCTTAAAATTTTTTCCAATTCAGTGGTTATTAATTTATTTTCGAAATTGTACAATCACCACCGCTATTTGATGACATTTCCACAGCCCCCAAATGAAGTCTTCAGTTCCCTTTATTATTTTAGATTTCTGGTTTTCATCCCTAATATAATACTTCTACAGATTTGTCACTTCTGGAAATTTCATTAAAATGGAATGGATAACCCATGGGCTTTTGTGTCCACCTTCTTTCACTTAGCATCATGTTTCAATCATCCACGCAGGAGCTGGTGTCAGCCTTTCATTCCTTTGTAAGGGTGAGTCATGTCACCCTGTACGAGCTTGCCATGTTTATTTATCCATTCTTTGGTTGGTGGTGATTTCAGGTGTTTCATTTTCTGGCTGTTCTGAATAATGCTGCTATAAGTGGTCATGTACGGGTTTGTGTGGACATGGTTTTCATTTCTCTTGGGTAAGAGGAATGATATTCTTGATCCTGTTTGCTATCTCTGCATTGAACTCTCTGTTGAGCTGTCCAGTTGCTTTCCAAGGTTCAATAGTTAAGCTGGTTGGCACTTCCACCAGCAGTGCTTCCAGTTCTCCATGTCCTCCTCTAAACGTGTTGTTGCCCTTTGCTATGGCTGTGGCTCTCCTCGTGGGTGCACAGTCACTTGGGCTCAGTTTCTTATACTTGCTCACTGGCCATTTGTGTGTCTTTTTATTTTTAGGAAAAATGTCTATTCAAACCTTTTTCAATTCTTAAAATGGTTTACTTTGCTTTTCCTTACTGATTTTCAAAATTTCTTTAAGTATTCTGCATTTTTTTCATATATATATATATATAATTTGAAAATTCTATCCTTTCTTCTGTGAATTGCCTTTTCACTGTAATGAAACAAGGAGGCAAGAGCTATTTGTTTCCAGAGAAAGGAATTTGCATAATGCATATAAAGACACAGGAGAACTCTTCATGCATAAGGTGACATCTGAGTTAGGACTTGAAGTAAATGATGAAAATAGAATAAGGCTAAAGACCACTCAAATGAAAATATGCTTTGAAATATGTGTGATAAACACAGATGGGTTAGAATTGTGTCTAAACCAACTTTTTATGACTTCATTTAAATCTGAGGTTATAGAACCTGCCTTTAGCTGGAACTAAGTTCTCACCAGAGCTGAGAATCTGAGACCCTGAGCATCAGGGTCTTATTGTGTTGCCCTTTGACAACTTCCAGATCCTGGATCTTGTCTTACTCCTTGACTTTTCTGGCTGACTGGCCAGCTGGGCAGGGAATCTGTGTCTGTTTCTCTACCTCTGTCTCTGTCTCTGCCTCTGTCTCTCTGTGTCTGTCTCTCTGTCCCTCTCTCTCTCTCTCACCTCCTCTCTCTTGATGGATTCTTGATCCTGCTCAATCTTAATGCCTCTGTTAATCAGAACATAGCATTAAGCGTGTCTATTGCCTTACTCAAAACGTATCCTTAACTTAAAGTTTCCTCACTACATTTTTCATGATCTTTGTGTAGTTATCATTCCAATGAACTGAAATTTTCTTCACAAATAAATGTCAAAGGATATCTGCATTCTGCAAGTCCATTTGTGGATCTATGATTACTTTTTTCTGGTGATATGTTTTATCTTACTGTATAGAGGTGAATTAAATAATAGCTATATTTTTCTTTGTTCCAGTACTGAGTGGTGTCCTAGAAACATAATTTAGCAGTTATTTTATCCATATACCTCTAGGAAATATGAATAAAAATTAGAAATCACATTCTCCAGGACTTATTTGGAATAGCCTGCAGAGATAGCAGGCCAAAATAATTGGCAAAATAGGTAAAACTCAGTTTTATCTGGAAAATTTTGAGTCCATATACATAGAATATACACCATCTTAGTGAAAAGGCTATGAAACCTCTTCCTAGACACACACTTTCACACACATGTGCATGTGCTTACACATGCACACAGGCTGATGGGCCATAAGCAAACTAATGTTTAATTAGTGATTTTCTTTTTTAAGAAATCACCTTTCCTTTAATTGAGTCACTGTACTCAGTTTCCTTCCTTGGCTGCTACACTGGTTTCACTGTTTCTTTATTTTATTTTATTGAAGAACAAATAGCAACGAGACAGTTTCAAATCAAATTAGCAGGACAGATTCAATAATTAATACATTGCATATTGTTTTCATAGTGTTTTTTTTTTGTCATACAAGGAACATTATCGATATTCTACTTACAAACACCATTAGAGCAGATGTCTCTAATCAATGAATTAAGAGAATGTAGCTGTATATTTTTCACTGTGGTTCTTAATGATGGATATGGTACATAGTGAAACGAGAAACGAAACTAACACCATGTAAGGCAAATGCATTTTTCAAATGTGTAGAAATGAATGAAGTTAGTAACTTGCAAAATAAAAATGCCAGAATACTACAGTTAATGGCTATAAGGCAGGGAACAAGACAGAAATGCAATGAGGAGAAATAAGAAAACATCTTAATTTCATTGAAGGCCAGTGAATAAGGTGTGACTTGTTTCGTAGTTAGACAAGCAACATCAACTTAGGAAGCCACCTTCCTTATACAAGAAGAAGCTAGGAGAAAAGAGAAAGCGCTGAAACATCCCACTGAGATTCCTTTTTCTGCCAGCCTGAGACACAGTCCTGTGAGAGTGTGAGGAGGGAGCTTCTGATTGACCTGGGACAATATTTTTCTCTCAAAATTTCTTGGGTGAACAAAGGAAACCAATATTAACAATGAAAATTTCAGATCTATGAAGGAAATGGAAAATAGTGTCCCACGCTAAGCATTGGACAGATCTGAACAGCAGTGATGGAAAATTCCTTCATCTTCTGAATACTTATTGCCTTTGAGAAATTCACAGCTAACAGTAGGATACCGAATTGGGACTATTTAATTGATAAAATAATATCAGTCACATTTTTTATGCCCTGACCTGTGACTACCTCTGTATCCAGAGTAGCAGTCCCTCAAGGATAATCTGTTCATAGATAGTATCATTATTTTATTGTAGGACAAGAAATATTTCCTGAAGTATAGAGATTAAGTCTTGATCAGAATTATTAAGAGATAGTTTGATTGCTGTGGAGCATTGGTCTTAGCTGTTTGGTTTCTCTGCATAAAGTCTCCAAAAGTTAATAGGAACTAAGATAGAAATCAGACCCATAGTGTCCTAGCATAGCTGTGTTTCCAATTAAGACCTCAAGGACAGATTGTGGGATGACAGCTGAGCTTATGGTTCAACATAATAGAACTCTTCATTTTATGTAAACTTCTAAAAAACTCACACGATTATTTTTGAGATTGAGCACTACTTGCTACAGAGCCCTGGAAAGCTCATCTCCTGTAAAGCCAGAGGTGGGTGAACCAGGGCTGGTGCAGCACCATGGATCTCTGTTGTGCCTAGTTCACTCATAAGAAATATCAGAGAAACCAGCAGGGAAAACTTTCTCTTCTGTCTCATCCTCCAGAACATAATCATATGATCTCATCAAACTCAAGAAAGACTGGAAAGCACAGTTCTGACTTCTGAAATCATTTGCCCAACTAAAACTTGGACGTACCAATAATACAAAACAACAGCAGAACTATTATCAGGAGACAAACTACAGCATTTGCAATATCACATTTCAGAAGCAAAGAAAGAGTCTGGAATTTATAATGTAATTCCTTCCTTTAGTTGACCCTTTTGGTTGACCTGTACTGAATTTCAGGGCTCCCTTCTACCCCTAATGCAACTGGTTTGATAAGAAGCAAGCAGAATGGGCTGGGGATGCAGCCCTCATCCAGCATGCATGAGGCACTGGGACAGTCTCCAGGGAGGGCACTGGGTGTGGGAAGTGAGGCTGTGAGGAGGCCCAGTAAGGAAGAGCAGCTTGAGAGCCACGGCTGTAGGAATAGGAGTGAGATGGGATGCGCTTCATAGGGTTAGCTGAATTGAATGAGATTCTCTTTTCATGTACACTACAATTATGCTACTGAATGGCTGTGTCCAACCTTTGTACACTTCTTGTAATGATCACCTCAAGTGATTTAACTTTAATAAATTATCAGCTTTTCAGACTGGTTCTTAAGCTTCACTCTGTGTTACCACGGCAGCCTCAGTGCCCTCTGTGCCTTCCAAGCATGTGTATTTCTTTTTTGTAAATGTAAAACTGAGCCAACAATGAATCTTTGGCTCAGTGCACAGACAGTATAGTTAAACAAATCTCTCTAGGAGATGCTCTCTATGGCCAGGGAGACAGAAGTGATTTCGAATGTGAAATCTATAGGAAGAGGAGCTAGGAAAACACATAAAAATGGAAAGAAAATCTGCTTTATGTGCCAGTTAAAGTAATTGATCAGATTAAAGAAGAACATGTATATATTCTTTCATATATTCACATATATCATTTAGTTAGACTATATAAATATTTAAAAGATACTAGCAGAATTAGCCTTAAAAATTATCAATCCAGATTTATTTATTTTGTTGATGAGGCTTCTGAGGTTCAGTGATATGAGCTAGAAGGAATCATAAATTAGTTTATAAATCTCTTGGGAAAATAATTTCTATTTGAAACATTATTGAATAGTAGTCACTTAAAGACAAAAAGTTTCTCACAAAGAGATGTAAATATTAAAAATAATTATAAATTAATGGTCAGTGGAAATTATTAATTTAATCTGTGGAACAAATTCCTAAACTACTAGAAATATTAGCCCCTCACAGTGACTGCCTGGCAAGCATGAGGTCCTTGTTTGATTCCTAGTACCAAGGGAAAAAAAAATTATCCCCTCATGAAAGTGACATGGTTCAGGGAGTAAAATTGTCACTTTGATATTGTGTTGTCTTATTCAAACATACAAAAGCCAATTAATATTGAACTATGGATATTTACTTATTTAAATATAAATGCAAAACATAAAAGCAACCCAGTTTCAAAAATAGAAAAGTAGCCGTTAAAACTCTTATCCACTGTTGACTTTCTTTCTTTCTTCTTTCTTTCTTTCTTTTTAAAATCTATTTGGTACAGGGTCTATAGGGCCTCAGTATGCAGATTGGACTCATAGTAATTCTCCTGTTTTCAGCCTCCCAAGAGCTGGGATTACAGATGCACACCGCGACGCCCAGTCTCAATTGCTGTCTCAGCATGCGCTGGGCGTTGGGCTGGCATGACTTGTAGTGCCAGGGATCGAACCCTGGCCCCTGAGCTCTGCCTAAGAAGGTGCTTTAATCCACTGAGCTATCTGGCCAGCCCTTACTGTTGGCTTTCTACCTGTAGCCTACCAAGGGCAAATTCAAGGGGTGGTACACTAGATTTCAGAATTAAAGTCAAACAAGTTTTAAAAAAAATTACTTCCTACACTCAGCTTCCCATACTCTGGTGAGGAAGAACTAAAATTCTTTTGGTGAAATAAGATGATAATATCTCATCTAGCCATTAAAGCTGAGGTTTTATAGCCTGCAAATCATACATTTTATTTGCTTTGCTCACTATTCTACTAATTTCTTCTTCTAAATTTATTCCTCCAAAGAGGTTTTGAATGTGTTCTGTCTGCCTCTACTGGCTAAGGAGCATTTCTGTTTTCTTGCTTTGATTGGATGATAAAGGAAATAATCACTATGATCTACTCACCAAATAAAATGGCTGAAAAACCTAACCGGGAAGCTTGCATATCGGACGCCCTTTTGCCGTTTCTGCATCTCCCCCAGCATGACCTGCTGCCTGAAAAATGTCCCCACAAAGTCGATCCCCATTCCCGTCACTGTCAGTGTGCTAGGCCGAGCGTGGCTGTGACCCAGGCCTCCCACCCTCTAGTTCCCCTTTTCTTTTGAACAATTTCTTCCTATTTTGTAGTATCCTACATTTGATTCTTATTCATACCTTTAGTTTCTTACGCCACAGAAACAATGTGATATTTACATATGTGTGTCTGATTTTTTTCATTTAAGTGTATTTCATTTCTTTCAGAATGACAATTATTATTTTTTTTTTTTTTTTGTATTTTAGGGAAGGGTCTACAGGGTGTTTAGGATTTCATTTCTGATTGGACTTGTGTGATCCTCCTGTTTACAGCCTCCCAAGAGCTGGGATTACAAGCACATGCCACCATGCCCAGTCTCACAGAATGGCAAAATTTTGCAAATTCAAGGGGTTTCTGCAAGACAGCCAAGCTCTTTAGAATGGGTCTTCTTTCCCAAAAGTGTCCTACATGCCATTAAAAGTAATGGACACTTTGGGGACCAAGGAGATGGCTCAAAAAGTGTTTCCCTGGCAAGCACAAGGGTCTGAGTTCAATTCCCGGTTCTGCCAAAAAAAAAAAAAGTTAAAAAAAAAGTAATGGACACTTTGAAGGGACATGTGAGACCCTCCTGGCCTTGTAAGGCCACATGGCACCGCTGTTTGCTGGGATAATGAGTGTTTTAGAAACAGCAATTCTCAGCCTTTTCATCATAGGTTTCCTTTACATTCTTAAAGAGTGTGGGGACATTAATACATGCAAAGGGCTCAGAATGTTGCCTAGGACATGGCAAGGTTCCAGCCTATATTACCTAATGACAAAAAGAATGATAATATTACTATTTTGAAGTTGGAAGATGATTTATTGTGTATCAGAGTAGGCAGATTTATATAAACGGTCTCATATACTTGATAACTAACGAGCTCAAATGGGGCCATTCAGTATTTTGAGATATTCTGAGATATCTTAAACCAAATAAAATAGCTTCTGATAATTTTATAAACTCTGTAGAATCAACAACAAGAACGGCTGTACTCCAGATTTGTGCTACAAATGAAGCCTTAATCAATAGGTGATACTAAATCCACCCAGTTAATCAAAGGTATTTTTTTGTTTGATTTTAGGATGTGAAGTCCTGTTCATATTGATGAAATTGAAATAGATATCAAGCGCTTACTACCGCCAGGAGACGAGTAAAATGTAGGAAGTGGTAAGGTACAGGTAATTTGAATTGTCCTAATATTTGTATCTGTTACTATCTCTTATGCATTGTCTTTTTTTTTGTCTGTTTGTTTGTTTGTTTGGCGGAACCAGGGATTGAACTAAGCCCTTGTGCCGGCCAGGGAAGTGCTTATTCCACTGAGCCATCTCCCCGGCCCTGGATTGTCTTTATAATGTTTGATAAATTCCTGGTCTTCCTAAAATTGAGAATTGTAAAAAAGTATATTGTAAATACATGCTTTCTCTGGTTTCTTTCTCACTTTGCTATTCAGTATCTGAATATCCTTCCTCTCTTTGTTTCCTTGCTATACAACATCTGCATGCCTGCTTTCTCTTTTGTTAATCTCCTAGCCTGGAGACACTGGTCCACTGTGGAACCAAAGGGCCCAACTACTATTCTTTCAGTTCTGTAAAAGTAGCCACCACACCTTACCATGCATCAGAATTATATGGACAAATTTTAAAAAATAGATCACTGGGCCCCATCACCACAGGAATTGAGAATTTATGTTTTTTTTTCCCTTTTTTTTTTTGTCTTTTTGAGACAGGGTCTCACTATGCAGTTCACGCTGGCCTTAAGATCACTTTGTAGCTCAGGCTGGTCTTAAACTCACAACAATCCTCCTGCCTCAGCCTCCCGAGTGCTGGGATTACAGGCATGCGCCACCATACCCAGCTGAGAATTTATGTTCCTTATAAGTTCTGAGGTAATACTATGCTGGGGACTGGGGGCTGGGGGCTAGATTTTAAGAATGACTGTAAGAACCAGAATGTGTGGGATGATTTAGGCTAGTCAAGGAGATACAGCTGTCCGGGATCTGAGACAATGGTGCAACCCAAAGTTAGCTGAGACTCAGTCTGTGGACAGAGCAGTATACTAGGATTCTAACACTGGCAATACCAAGTGTTCAGAAACAGAGAGCAAAGCCAGGGGCAAGAATGCTGCTGGGAATGACCTTGGCTGCATAGCCTTCTGAATGCTACATTTATGTACTTGTCAATTTGGTGAGCTGCCTGGATACTTTCAGTAGATTGCCTTTCTGGGTGATGCACCAGGATCAGTTTCAGTTTTGTACATCCAGGAAGGAAGCTGACTGAGGAGCGAAGGCACCAGTGAGCAAAACTTGAACCCTCATAAGTCAGGGGTGTCAAAGCTCAGTTACTGGCTGCGTGTTAGTGCAGCAATGGTGGATGATCAGAGCACTACACGAGTAGAGGAGAAACCTGAACCCCACTCAGAGTTTGCCAATTGGAGAATAGGAAGGAAGAAGGAAGACCATATATGGAGAGGATGCTAAATTCAGCAAGCAGTCAGATGAAACTGAGTCATTAGTAAGAATGAAATTATGAGGCACCTTTTTACTCTTCAGGAGAATCTATATGTTAATTTACAGCTTTCATGTTTCCTAACTTCTCGGATCATTATGAATCACTGTGGAGAGTAATTTATAACTTACCCCTATCACTCATAACAGGAGAGCCATTCCGGTATCTTAAGTGTAGAAGGGATCTGACTTTGTAGAATAGTCTCTGATGCTTAAGGAGGATAGAACTGAACAGTGAAAGCAGGCAGACCAATTGGGATTCTGGTGCAAAGATTGATGCAAGAAATAGTGTGCGTTAGGACAAGTGCCATTATGGGTAAGGAAACAGGTTTGAGATACAATAGAAATAGCATAACTTATTGATAAAATACTACTCAGTATTCAATAGGACTCAGGGTAAAGAAGAGGGAGGAACTTCTAAGTACTACTCTGAGGATTTAGACTAGGGTGATGCATGGATATGATATGTGAAGTCTCCTTTTCAAAACAGTTGAGAGTGGAGTCAAGGTGCTTCAAGAGTAGTATGAGGCATGGCTCAAGGAGGTGGCACTGACCCTCCCACTACATTACAGAGAAGCTCAAAGTTGCCCATTGGAGGTAGAATGCTGGGATCCTAAAGACCAATTGGAACATGTATTGTTGCATAGACTTCTTCCAGGAAAAGAATAATTAAAATTATTATTAATTACTATCCTATGTATATGGCATCTTCTTTTCAGCCTGGGAAGCTAGAGTCATGCATAAAAGTCATGCTACAGCAGGAAAGTAGTATCTGTGTGTGTGTGTTATACATATTTGTGCATAAAATATGGGAGATACTGTCAAGTGTGGGTTCACAACACAACCAAAAGTTTCTATATGTGTCCTGTAACACTGTTAGACTGGGCCATAAAGCTCAGAGGTCCACAGAGCAGATGTGGCAGTTCATCCCCGAGAAGGAGTGAATGATGTGGTAGCCAGGAAATGCTGTCAGGGAGAAGAGCCAAGGTCTACAGGAGTTAGCATCGAACAGCGAGGATCATGTTGATGAAATCCCTGCGGAGTCACTGGCCCCAAAACGTGACCCCTCCACAAACCGAGTTCTTACGATGCGAATCGGTATGAGGCAATGTGCTCTATTGGGCTTTCAGTGCTCCACTGTATTAAACAGTAATAATACAGCAAATAATGACTTTATTGCAACAAGTAACAAATTAGGATAAAAGACTTTGCCTACATCCAAAACAGAGCATTCATTTGGAAGGACGGAGTGACTGACAAATGTAACATTACACCAGTGTCATCGGTACAGAAGTATTTCTACAGGAATTGTTACTACAACAATTATTTCATTCATGGCACTGATTTGGTGCTACACCATGTTAATGTATTTCTTTTTGAATTCTTTTATAATAAGACACTCAATTTCTTTCTAAAATCCAAACCAGAAAATGCAGTAAGTAAATACTACTTTGTTTAGTCTTCTTGTATCTGCAAAAGTGAATAAATACAACAGAGGAAAATAGAGAAAAGAATGCAAGTATATATTTAGGCATCTGTCCCCTCTGACATTTGCAGTCTTTCATAGAAGATTTTATTCTTTAAACAAAGAATAATTGATAATAGTATAGCTAAAGAGTATTACATACTAAAATATGAACTGACTATACCCATTTAATGCACAGAAACTCTGAAGCTGGTCCTATGATTATGCCAACATTTCAAGTGAGGCAAAAACAATACAAAAATTTATAACTTGGCCTTGGTCAAAGCCAAGCCATAACTGAGTTTTACAACTAGGTTGGCCAGCCTCATCTGATTCCTTCTGAGAGATAGAAGGAAAATAAGTAGGGCTGTTGAGATAGCTCAGTGGGCAAAGTGCCCCTTTGGCAAGCACAGGGACCAGGGTTTGACCCCTGGTCCAGCATGATGTGCCGGCCCTGTCCCCAGGGCTTGCCGAGCTAGCAACAGAGTCCAGGCATGGTGGTGCACACCTGTAATCCCAGTGCTGGGGAGGCTGAAAACAGGAGGATCACTAGGAGTCTGAGCTGTGAGGTGAGACCCTGTACCAAATACACAAACGAAAACAAAGAAGGGAAATAAGCAATGGGAGAGGCAGTGCCCATGGCCTTTTTGGTAACCAGGGTCTCTCAGTCTGAGAAACTGTGTTCTGTGTGAGCACAAGACTAAAACATAATGCCTTTGTTTACACAGACCTAGAAAGGATCTGAGCAAAAGGTTTAATCAGCTGTCATGTATTTGCTCTGAAGTATGAATGTATTGTAAGATGGTGTTGCCATTAAGTCTTTAGTTTCCTAGTTAGAATTTCAACTTAGCAAATGGTTTGACCTTTCTAAAACACAGAATGCACTGCTGCTGCAGGCTTTCCACCCCTGGGGGCCCACCCTCACTGCAGTCTCCTGTCCCAGCCCCTGCGTCTAATCATTCTCAGCCTCCTGGGTTGAGACATTTTCTAGCCTTGCTATTCCATCAATTTAAAAAAATGTACTCCTTTCCACCTGTTGTATATGTTTCTGCTTGTATCCCAGCCCCAAAATAATTTGATCATGTTCTTCTTCTCTTTGGAAATCTCTAGCCCAACTTAATGCTTACAAATAAAGTTTATAGTCCTTAATATAGCAGGATCCTGAGAAACATACTAAATGAGAACTGTTTGCAATAATTGCTTCTTGAAAATGGTAGATGTCAAGCAGTCTCCCTAAATTGTAAATTGATGGACCAGAAGTGGAGCTTCTTCTAAAAACATCCAGGATTTAGATGATAGAGCCAGGAGCAAATTATGCTTCTTAATCCCTTGTTTTACACGTAGAATGGACCTTGTGAAAAATCTTCCATTGCCTGTTAGTTTTGACACGTATAATTGATGACTGTCACACACACACCTTTCCAGTTGCAGGCTCTCTGCCAAGGGTTCCTCTTTCACAACATTCATGAAACCTTACAGCGTCTTCTGAATGAGAGGCCAGATGGCATCAAGTATGCAAGGGCATGGAATAGCCAAGATAGGGCATCAACTTGGGAGACCATTGGTGGATTAAGTGGTGGATAAAGAAAATGTGGTCTGTGTACACAACAGAATACCACTTAGCCTTAAAAAAAAAAATGAATGAAATCTTTTGTAGCATGGTCATTTGCAGTATGAGTGGACTTGGGGGGCTCTACATTAAGTGAAAGAAACAAGAAGCAAAAATGCCAAAATCCTTTGGGGATCTAAAACTTGTAGAAGTGGATAATAGAATGGGTGTTACAGAGGCTGGGGTTGGCAGTGATAGAGGAGAAATACATCTCCCAACCTGCTAGATGTTCCCTAAATATTAAAGAATGAACTTCAAGGAATAGTGGATGTTAAGAACAGGAAAGATTTATTGAGAGAGAGCTCCTGAAAGGAGGAGCTCTGAAAATGGGTTGCCACTGAAGCCTTTTGTCCAGAATAATTTATACGGTAAAGATACAGCATGGGTACAATGTGAGTTAAACTGTCACCAGCCTAAAGGACTCCAAGTACAACCACTTAGGTAATAGTGATCCAATAGGGAAACGAGCCACATAGCAATGTCCTTTCCACATATGGAAACGACAAAGGCATTTGGGGGAAGGGTTGGGTCCAGATGTCCTGGTTATACACCCAACCACTCAGCTGATGCCTATTTGAACTTACTGGACTAGGTGGTGCTAATTACACATAATTTCAAATCACTGTTTATTCTGTAGGGATGCATGTAAGCCGGGTCACTGCATCTTTATCTTGGAGTTGGCCTTCTTCAGGAGCCTCAAATCTCAGTTCTAATGTCTTTATTTTGGGGTCTGACTTTCTTGAGAATGAAGTTCCTCTCTGGCTACATATTTGTCTCCATGTAATTTAGCTGCCTATTATAGCAGAATATTGGTCAAAGGGTATCAGGTTATAGTTAGGCAGAGTAAGTAAAGATAACTAAGGCGATGGATATGTTAATTAACTTAATTCAGTCATTCCATGCTATAACCATATATCATAAAATCAGTGTGCTCTATAATGATATGTAATTATAATTTAAAAAAACTGCATGCTTTATGGATACATAGATACAGATTTATTTCTAGGCTGTTCTACTCATAGCTGTTATTTTCAGGCAAATCCTTGAATCTCTTTAGGCCCTTTTTTTAAATCTGCAAAATGGAAATAATAAAATACAGACTTTAGAGATTTTATATAAAGGATATGAGATGTTTATAATGTGCTTAGTACTTGTGACACATAAATGTTTCATAAATGTTCATATTAATAATGCTCTGAGAATTTCTTGATTGGTGGCTGAACTATTTTAGTAATAAGTTCTTGGGCAATGTTCTCTCTCTCTCTCTCTCTCTCTCTCTCTCTCTCTGTATTTTGTACAGGGTCTCACTACACAGCTCAGACTCATAGTGATCCTCCTTTTAGTCTCCCCTAAGCTGGGGTTACAGGCATGCGCCACCATGCCCAGACTCATTTACCAGCTCAGCACACTCTGGGGGTGGGACCAGTGTGGCATGTGGAGCAATGCTCCCTCCAAATAGATCATGACACACCATTGTACAATGATACCACTTTCTAGGCAATGCATCTCCAAAGTGCCTACCTAGTCTGGGCACCATGTAAGCTCTCCAGTGTTTTCAGGCTTCTGCAGGTTCCAGTGAGCCTGTAAAAGACATGAGGAACACAGTAAGCAAGTAGGTTGGTTTCTGCCAGAATCCCCACACTACTAAAAAGTACACACACAGCAGGGTATTGAGGGCTGTTGGCTAAAAATCAGAGGTTTCAATGTATTTTTGTACAGAACATTCTTTTTTTTTTTTTTTTTTTTTTTTTCTCTTTTGGACACCAGTGTAGGGCTAATAAATATTTCACAAGAATTTCAAGATATTCTTGCCATGGCCTATTTTCAATATTGAAACATTGCTGCTTCTAAGATGAATATGAACAGGAGTCAAAGTTCATAAATCCAATAATGCTAAAACCAAACCTTTGGCATCACCTAGAAACAAACCCATAACTCTGCTCATTCTCTTACTAGTGTTACGTCCTGGAGTAGGTTGTGTGCTGTCTCTGAATCTCTTTCCAAAGGGTATAGTGTGAATAATGGTAAGATCTATCCTATAGATTTTTTTCAGAACATTGAAATAATCAATCATATAACAACATTATCACTCATTATTTATTTATTTGGAATTACTTCTCTCATCTCTTATTTGATTTTGCTTTGAAATATTCTTACTGTTGTATCTAAGTATATTCTCCACTGCTTCTGCCTCCAACACAGTTTCTGTGATTTCTTGTGTTCAAAGAAATTGTATACACAGCAAAGACATCTCAGTTGTGGGGTAGAAATGGAGCTGGAGCGATGACAGAGGACCCAGTGTTTGGATTTCTTGGAACAGCTTTAACTGGGACGGAAGTCAGGAAACACTACCAACACTATTTGTCAAGCCAGAATGGAAAGGACTGTAAAGAAGTCCTGACGGGTTTCTAAGTTCACGCTTTCATTAGCAGTCCTCAGGAACAGTCTGGCTGATCATGTCTCGGAAACGTTGGACTTACATAGGAGAAAGGAGCTCAGAAAACAAAGCACCACTTGAGACCTTACATCACCCTGGGAATGTCAGCGGGTTGTTTGGTGTGATTCCCAGCCTGATTATGGCTTGGCATGTATATATCACCATCTGCCCACACAATTTATCTCAGCCTTTTTAGCAATATGGCTTGAGTAATAACATTGAGATACTTTGAGGTGAGATAAACAATACGAGTAAATTCTTCCTTTATGTTAAGGAGACATGCTATGATGATTAGCATTATGAAGCAGTTCATAATGTATTTCATTCCTAAGGGATAATCTTATGTAAATTTCCAGCAGCAGTTACAATCAATCGAAAGTAGCACTAAGGGTTACCTCTCCTCCCCTTTTCTAAATTAATGCTATCCTCATTTGCAGTAGAACTGAGTAGCTGTCTTTTGTCCAGCTTGCCTGACAGTACAACTGCCAGAAGAGTCAGGCAGCTACTGGAAAATTCAGTGATCCTGCAGGGTTTTGGACACAAAGCTGTGGTTTCTGGGACATTCAGGAAAGTTTACACAAGAGGCACCAGAAGATTTTCCCCTGAATTGTGGCTCAGCACTCAGCTTTACTCAGCAGGGGCTTCTGTGTCCTCTCATAGCATATTTATTTTTCCTAGTTCCCTTATATTCATCCAAAAACCCCAGAATGACACACTTACATGTAATTATATGTACCATCTTTCTTCCCTTTTGTCAATCTTTCTCCTTTACTAAAAAGTAAGTATTAAATATTAGATCCCTATGGTATTAATTTTTTTATTTTTTTTTGTTCTTGTGGTGCCAGGAATTGAACTCAGGACCTTGCACTTGCCAGGTACGTTCTTATGTCCTAAAGCTATCTCCCCAGCTCCTTATGATAGTAATTATTAAAAATATTTAAATGTACTAATAGAAAGTATTAAATTATTAATGTATTAATGTTAGTATTTAAATTTACATGCAATCAAGTACTAATAGTTCATAAAACTAGCAATTTAGCATTCATCAGTTACTTCCAAGGTGAATAAAGATTATATGAAGTTTAAAGAAACACTTGCTGTCTATTTATTGTGGTTGTGTCATAATTTTCCCTAAACTAGAAACCCTATTTAGACGGAATTGTGTCTACTTTGCCCACCAACATATTGCCAACATTTAAAAGTGTCTGGTGAGTGATGAGCAGTCAGTAGATGTTTGCCCAGCAGACGATGTCGTGGAGTGGTGGTTGCCAGGCACCAAGGTCTCCAGTCTGATGGAGCTCTAGGGCTGAAGGTGTTCTATCTGTAAAGATCTATGGCGATGAAGTAGTGGCACCCCAGTGCTAATGCACTACATGGGGGTGAATTGGAAGCTGGCTCCGGACCACTAAGGAGACAAAATTGGAGATTCGGAAAATTATTCTAGACAACAAGAATAGGAATTTTAAAAATCATGAGGACTTGAGAGTGCATTTGGGAGCCATAAGTGAAAACTGGCCAGGCATGTGTAAAGCTGTGATGCAGAGGCTTGAAAGGTGAGCTGAGAGTTTGACCTCCATCAGGAGAGGAGCCATTTAGGATTGCAGCACAGCGTTGCACTGGAACAGCTGGACCGAGCATGAGCATGTGTAAACGGGTGAGAGGTGAGAGCCTGACATGGAGGAAAGCCAGCAGCTATTGCAGAGAAGGAGCAGAGGAGGGACTGGACGAGATGACAGCTGAGGGTAGGTTGATGGAAGAGATAGTTGTGGGCAACTGTGGAGGCAGAGACAGTACACGTTACTTGCTAGTTGGGTGTTGAAGGCTAGATGGTTATTGATGGTGTCAGCTTTAATATTTTTATACTGAGAAATAACAAGTAATTGGGACGTGGGTTCACAGCCTAGGAGAAACACACATGCTGGAGACAAAGAAGGATTTTCTTTAGAGGTTATTATTGAAGTTTTCAAAGAAATCACTGAGGTAGAGCATGCCAGATGAAGGACAGGGTGACTAAGCAATGAATTTTGAGAAAGATTTATACTCAAGAGGGAATGGGAAAAAAGTAAGGAGGAAACTGTGGAGAAAAAGACAGTATGAGGCAACAGACCCGAGAGGGACATTTCACAAAGCAAAAGCCAGTAGTGCCTAATGCTGAAGAAGCTTTGGGGGGGGCAGTATGTTTTTGGTGCTTAAAAATCCATTGGTGACTTTGGAAAGCATAATTAACTGTTGACTGTAGGGTTCAAACTGCAGGATACTAAGTAGTAACTGCGACTGAGAAATGAAAGAAGTGTGCATTTTAGCTGTCTAGGAAGATATCAGAGACAAAGGAAAAGAAAGAGCCATTGAAAGCTTGATGAGGTCTCTGTGTCCAAGAAGCTTTTATCATCAGTCATATTTGACTAATGTGATTGGTTGTAGGGTAGGCCTACAAGATGTTAACACAAGATGCTCATAGCTTTGTCAATAACCAGATAAGGAGCAGATTTGGAAAGAATGATCCACTGAGCTGTTTTATGACCTTTGCATTAAGCTTATTGTTACTTTTTAGAGCAGTCCTTGATTTCTCATGAAACAGAGCCTATTTTATATTTCTGCAATTGGGACTCTATAGAATGTAATAATTTTCAGTAATTAAAATACCCAGTGAGTATTAGAACCATCAGAGTAGTGACTTGTGCAGTCGGACAGGGGTGCTCAAGGGTAGGTGTCTTCTTCTAAGCCAAGGGGTAAGTTTCAGATTCAGGAGACCTAAACTGCTAGCTGTTTGATGAAGTTTGGGGTGTATGTATGTGTAAGTGGTTCAGTGAGGAATGTCCAAAAGGAGCAAAACAAGGAAGGAATGGGTTTGTTAAGAATGACATTTTGAATTTGTTTAAGACAAGTGGTCAGTGTTCCTGAAAATGGAACAAAGGAAAGTCAGTGGGGACACAATCAATAGTCTGGGCCTCTCAGGAGTTTCTGTGATTTCAGTAGTAGACACTACATGGGGCTGGCCTCCAATTTTAGAATGCCAGGCATAGCTTGCTAAATGCAGCTGCATTTGGAACACAGGAAATAACCCATCCTTAAAGTGGACCCTCATCTCTAGGGGTGCATATGGCTATTCCAGAAGAAGAAAAGATCCTAAGCCGAACAAAAGATCAGTGGACTGAGGCAACAAGAATCCTACATTCCTGCAAACTCTGTCATGCTCATGATTTTGTTCCTAGGAGTTTTCCCATAGCCTATGTAGTCAAGTCATTTAAAATCTATTTGTTAGTGAGAACCAGATAAAGAATATCCTACAGGGGCCAGGGAGATCTATTGGGGTCAGGGAGATAGCTCAGTAGAATAAGTGCTTCCCTGGCAAGCACAAGGGCCTGAGTTCAATCCCTGGTTCTGCCAAAAAAAAAAAAAAAAAAAAAAAAGAAAGAAGAATGATCCTATAGCTGGTAAGAGAGCTCAGTGGACTAAGTGCCCACTTAGGCAAGAGCAGGGGCAGGGGTTTGGCCCCCAGCACCACATGCTACACTGGCCCCACCCCCGGATGCTCTGAGTCGGCCACCAAGTCCAGGAGTGGTGGTGCACGCTTGTATTCCCAGTGCTGGGGAGGCTGAAAACAGGAGGATCACTAGGAGTCTGAGCTGTATAGTGAGACCCTGTACGAAGAAAACAAAACAAAACAAAGAATGATCTTACAGACCGGATGATGAATGATAATGAAGGAACATCTAGGGACAGAAGTACTCAGAAAGTGAGGCAGTGAGCACTAAGGAAAAAAATCTGTTAGCAAATACCGGGAAACAAACTTGTGTGTGTGTGTGTGTGTGTGTGTGGGAGCTCGGGGTCAAGACCTCAGTCCCAAAAAAACAGAACTGGGACTGGGTTTTTGGTGCTGATATTGAAGGACCTCTGCCAAAGCAAGTCCAGGCCTCAGGGAAGAAGACTAAAGTCCATCTGTTAGCTCACTAACTCATTCATTCAGTTTTCAACTGATTCAGTGCCCTCTCTTTGCCATGTACATCAGGGTTGCCAAGAATAAAGCTAAGATACAAACTTCCATTTTCATGTGATATATAGTAAACAGAAATAGGATTTTTTTAAAGGTAAGTATGACATATAGCTTCTAGCTAGTACTAACTTGAAAGAAAAAGCAAGCAATAAAGGAAAATAGTAAGCAATGGAAGCAGTTATGACATAAGTTTCAACTGAGTAGTCAGGGAAGACATCACTAAAGTGATCTTTTTTTTTTTTTTTCTGGAACTGGGAATTGAACTCAGGCTCCTGTGATTGCCAGGGAAGCACTTATTCCACCGAGCCATCTCTCCAGCCCCCTAAAGTGATCTTTGAATAAGTATACACACACACACACACACACACACACACACAAACACACACACACACACACACACACACACACGTAGAGGAGTGATCCATACAGACATTGGCACATGTGCTCTCACACTACAATGCACCAGAAAATTCTAGAAAGCACAGAAGTTTATAAGGCTTAAGGGAAATGACCAGGAAGGAAAGAGATGAAATCAGAAGGCAAAGGGAGGAGCAGAACAGACGGAGATGACGCAGGACTTTGAGAATGGAACTTCTCCCATCCACATCCTAACCAGGCCCAACCCTGCTTAGCTTCTAAGATCAGACAAGATCTATGTTCAGGGTGGTATGGCCTTAGATGGGACTGAACTTCTCCAGAATCAAAACTGGTCTTCAGGAACAAGGTGTGGTGGAGTTAGTCTGTACATGTCTTCCCTGGGTCCCCGTTTCTGTAGATCCCTTTTGTTCTCAGATGAGTCACTGGAAAAGCACTTGTGGGAGGGCTGAAGTGGCTGGGAAATAAATGGGTGCTGTCCCATACTCCATAGTGGGGAAAATGCAGCAGAAGAATATGTGACACCAGCACCATCTGCAGTATTGTGCCTAAGCCTCTGTTTTGTCCTATTTCTACAGAACCTTGTTCTGACTATAAAAAACCCCTAAAGCATCAGCTTCTCTGGATATATTTAAATTATAATTATGCTCCCAACACGTTTCCTATCCAGCCAGACATCATGACAGGACAAGCAGCATTGGAGCTGATCTGTTTGGACACAGACTTGGTTATCTTCTGTCTGTTCACTGTTGCACCTCCTTATGTGAACACAAATGATGGCTGTCTAAATGATGTCCCCCATTCTTGTATCTTCTGTCTCAGTCTCTGGGAATGTGTCCCATCCAGCGGGTCAGTCAACGCAGGTCACCTAGGGGAGGAGAGGGGACTGACGAAGACAAAGAACAGGTGCGCGAGAAATGGAGACAAGACAGGATTCTGATCAAGTGTCGTTTATTCAAGGAAGCGATACAGCTTATATAGCAGAGGGAAGGGAAGTCAACGTCACTAATGACGTAAGTATATTAGAGTAATGCTAGGCTAACAATACTCAGGTGATCAACTAAAGGAGCACGTGACAGGAAGTCTAACCAAAGGAACATGAGGCAGGAAGTCATGATGCAGCAATTCTACAGGAAGTGTAACTTATATCCATAAAAGGAATAGAAACGAAGGCTTCCGGACTACAGTTTATCATACACATAAATCACGTTTAGATTTAAGAAATGCAAGTTTTTCCAGCATTCTAATTCTGGGTCATTCACTCTCTCCACTGTCCATTTACTAAACAAGATCTGACCCCTGTGCAATTGCTGCTGGAGAAAGAACAGAAATGGGACTCCATGGAAACACTTACAGACCAACTTCTGCTTGCATCTAGTTACTGTGGTATTCACATTTAATTATTCTAAAATGCTGAACAGTAGTCTGTCTTCCAGATGCGATACATGCCTGGTTCTTCACGTTTTTCACATACACCATAAATGACAGGGTGTATTACTGCGGATGGTGTGTGCTCTGGGGGGTTTTAACATTTTTTCCGAGAAAATAGAACCTGGTGAATCGGGAATAGGACTCAAAACTCTTTAAAAATGGAATTCTATTCTATTTCATACTCATCATAAGCCAAGCCAAGGTCCCCATGAGTCTAGATTCAGTTATGCAGCCACTGCTTAGCACAGCTAGTTTATCAAACAGGGTATTGTAGAGCCTAAAGGGACACAAAAAGCTTTTTGATTCGGGCAGTTCTCATGGGAGCTCATAGAATTAATTGTGATATTTGTCTTTATATAGAAAAGAGCCAGATTAGGATCTGATAATAGATCAGCACATTTCTGAATGCTGAGGGCTGCGTTGCAGGCAACATGTGATTGGACACCGATTTGTAATTATTTTTCTTTATTGTGTCTGTTTCAAGGCAGAGGAATCATGGGGTTCTGCTCCCTTCCACAGGGGCCTGCGGTAGCTGTCAGATGGGTGGGGATGGGCTCATCCCTTGGATGAGTGCCATAGCCAGGCAGGGCTGATTCAGGCAGTTGCTGAGTCTGTGAAGGGCAGGCATCACCATTCGGGGTGCAGATTCTCAGTGGTAGGCGGGAAGGAGGACACGGTTGTGCTGGCTGACGACTGGCCCACACTTGAGCTGACAGGCGTCCTCCATAAGCTGGGGCCAGGTGGGGTCACATGAGGGTGATGGGCAGGCAGTGGTGAAGATGAACACATTTGGGAGGAAGGGGGAGCTCTGAGAATAAGTCAGGAAGTGACTGACTTTGCGTACTTCTCTAAGTGATTAGCTTGAAGTTAGGCTTAAGAGATGGTACCAGAGTTAATTCCTCAGAGGCAAGAGGAGGCTTGCCTTCATGCAGATGTGTTGTAATAGCCAGCTGTATAAAGCAATCATTTTTCTTTGTTGACTCTAAAAATAAAACAGGACACACACAAACATACTGACGTACAATATACATGCAGAAGAGCACGTGTATCAGAAGCTGACAGTGTGCGGAATATTTACAAATGGAGTCACTTGGGTGACTTGGTATCCAGGCCATGAACAATATTTTCACACAGGAAGCCTTCTTGGATTCCCAGTCATTACAATTTCCAAGGGAGAACACTATCCTACTTACTAATAATATCCATTAGATCTGCCTGCTTTGGTATTTTAAGTAAATAGAATAAAACTACAAATAATCTTTCTTGGTCAGAATCTTTCATTCAACACTGCTATTGTGGGATTTAATCTTCTAACACTATTTTGTATTCTTTAAAAAAATAAGAAATAAAAAATAAAAGATTCATTGTATGTTGCATGTTATTTCTTGTTGCGGTAGGGTACTCCATCATGTGACTATCACAATTCATATATCCACTTTACTATTTATTTATAAGGCAATTTTAATGTCGTATAAGTATTGCTTCCATGGGTATTTTAGTGCATTCTTTTGGCGAATATATGCATCTATCTCTGCTGCAGTGTAACCATGAGGTAGAAAATTTCACCTTTCGTAGATGGGACCAGTTTTCCAAAGTGGTTTTACTGATTTTGCCTGCCTCTACTATTCTTAAATGAGTACAAAAATGCCCACTTAGTGTTTCCTCAAGTATTTCCTTCCTACCTTCTTGTCTTCAGTGTCTATCTTTTGGCTATCAGCAAGACTATCTGCCAAGGCCCAAGAAACAAGAGCTATAGAATAACAGACAGGAGGAGACTGGGGAGTAGGTAGAACTATCAAAGTAATTGCGTGACTGGGCCTCCAAATTTCTTTAGCTCTTGTTCCCTATTCAAGTCTCAGTTCCTTACTTAATTTCTGTGCTGCACTTTAATTTGACATAAGGTCTTGCTTTTTCAAAGGCCCCCAATTTCTCAGTTCCTGCATCAAGAAGATGGATCTCAGAGTTCCCAGTACATTGAAGACTGGACTGACATGATCCAAAACTGGGCCTTTTGATCACATTTTGTTAGGTGAATCATATTGAACAGCTGAGTTGACTGTTACAGTCAGAGCAACAACACTTTGGTTAATAAGACTTTTGGGATCATCTATAATCTAATCATTTACACCCATATTTAAAGCAATCTCCACCACTACTGATTGGTTTTAAGCCCAGAAAGATAATAAATTGAGAAAGTGTTATATTTATACATTATTATCCTTGATGTCAGATATCAAAAAACCAGAAATAAATGAATGGCCTTTTGAAATTCGCCTTTCTAACTAGAACCAATATTATAAAAAGCTGAGTGATCAGACATAAAAACAAGTTCCAAGAATATTTATAAAAGGAGGTAGTAGCTGCCATTGTCTGTGAGTCAGGTCACCCGGGCCAGTCTCTGGTTACAGAGTTCTCTAGTACCCTGTTGCACTTAATTTATCACAGGGAAGAGTTCCAACTGTAGGGTCCTCAGCTGTGTTTCTGGAGGAATAGTCACTGTGATCCTGAGACCAGCGCTTCGCAGAATATGGGAACAGTGCACATGCCAGGCGCACTTCATAGCATAGCAGGGGCAACATCTTTAAGTATTTATTTAGCTGATATATAACTTACTGGGTCAGACTAACATTTAACAATAGGAGTACATAACCCAGTCCTCTGCAGACCTCCAAAAGTAAGAAGCCCATCGGGCAAGGCTAATCAAATGTTTCAAAAGCAGGTAGATCTTTAACACACTGGGGAAGGCCATGCCCTGAAATCACTGTGGTTGACTGGGAGTCTGTGTTGGAGTAATTCGGGAGGCAATGTACTCTCATATTTAAATTTTCCATGCCCTGTCCACTGCTGTTGGTCCTAAACATTCCTATGTATGGTCTTAAATTAAAAAGTACCCTCTGGCATTCTCATGTTGGAAAGGTGTATTAGTACAACATGACAGAAGACAGTACGGAGGTTCTTTAAAAACCTAGAAAAAAAACTACCATGTGATCAAGTAATCCTACATAGCAGACCTGAAATTGGCATGTCTAAGGGATATCTACTCGTGAATGTTTATTGCAATGATGTTCAAACAACAACCAATATATGGAATATGGAATCAACTCAGGTATGGTTGAATGATTAAAGAAAATGTGAGTGTAACAAGTGCAATTCAAAATTAAAAGGAATGAAACTTGCAGCAATGTGGATAGAACCAGAGGACATTCTTTTGAAAAAATCAGGTGTCTGAATATAGAAACACATACTCTCATTTTTATGTGGAAGTTAAAAGCTAAACTCAAAGAAGTATTGAGTAAAATAGTGATTATGAGACAGGAATGACGTGGGGCACAGAGAGCTGACAAGGGGCTAGACAAGGGTGCAGGTGGATCAGGGGCCGAGGCCCTGAGCTCTGCAGCACACTAGTACAACAACAGCTGACAACAGTTAACTCAACATTTTAGCACAGCTAATAGGATTTTGAATGATGCCAACACAAAGAATGATACACATCTGAGATGACAGTTATGCCATCACTGTGATCTGAGCTCTATACACTGTATACATGTATGAAAATGTCAGGCCATACCCCATACATATCTACAATAACTATGTCTCAATAAAAAAATGTTTAAAAAGATCTTTTTGATATTTTTTAAAATTTTTAAACAAAACATAATCCATCCTTCTGTAGATAAACATTCCTTAAATGATTGTTCAATGGAAACCAGTGAGGTTTTAGTTTCAAGCAGAGTAGCAGTTTGAATAGCATAATGACCTCAGGACAAATTTACAAGACTGTTTTATGAATAATTTGTTTTTTACCAGTTTTTTTAGTGAACATTTTGTTTTTTCCCACAAATTTCCAAGACTTAAAGAGAAAGTAGTATACAAGTCTATTTAACCCCATAACTCTACGTGGGATTTTGTTGTTTATGCTTCTTAGAGAAACAAGTACTTGAATCAATGCTTAGTGGTTGAAGTGTGTTTATAAAGACCATCCATGGAGCTTACACTGTGTATTTTATATGTAAGGGCTTGAGTCAAGCAGAGGCAGAGCCCTTCACCGTGAGAGAATTCTATCTACTGGGTGTATTGTCAGAACTCTTCTCTCTCAGTGAAGGGTCCAGGAAAGGAGGAAGTTTATCCCCTCTCTGCAATTGTCTCCTCTGTTTAACATTTCCGTTAGTACTACCCTGATCGCAGATTTCCAGCTCTCATCCTGTAGGCTCTTCCTTGCCTTCGGTAAGGGCAAGTGGAAGTGCTTCAGAATTAACAGCTGAGAGCATTCAGCAATCAGTGACAAAAATTAATGGATGATCCAACCACTGTCTCCCTCTCTGGCAGTGACAGGAATGAATGGTAGGCCTCCGAACCTCCCTTGTCTCTCATACAAAGAAATTAAGGCATGTTCTACACAAGGCCAACAAATTTCCTCCTAAGTTTTGCTCCTCTTTGATTGTTAATGGACACTTCATGTCCTTTTGCTTTCAGTCTTTTACTTCCCTACTCCAAGATTACTATTTTCTGACATCGAACTCTAAATAAACTAAATGTAGTATGAGCATTTTCATGGGGACTACTTCTGGGTGAACTCACACTAGAGTGATTGGCTTCTTTAAGCAAGAAGTCCAAAGGTAAACTACAGGATTTCAAAGTTTAAATAATGTCATCAACAGTGCCATTTCTCTGGTGACTCTTCAGTCCTTTATCCTAGCTTCACTATCACTTGCTGGCTTCCAGGAAGGAGAAAGGATGGTTTCAAGGACCCCAGATAGACCATAATCTCTCAGCAACAACAATCTCGAAAGAAATTTTTCTCCCTATTCTTTTCTGATGATACTGGGCATGAGTTTGTTGATCTGCATTTATTCCAGGTCCAAGTTTAATAAGAAGACGGGAAGAATAAATTGACCAGAATATGTCTGAGTTGCGAATTAAATCTTGAAGATGGATTTGGTCAAATGTATCAGTATCATGTTCCCTGGGCACGAAGGAAGGTATTTAAAATAAGCAATAATTACATTGCTGCTTACAGAGAAAAAACAAAGATAATGGATGATAGAAAGGGAAAGCATGTATGAAAGCAAGATATTTACAGAAAAATATAGGGCTAGTATTGATGTCAAACAAATGCCAAGTCTATTCATCATATAAGCAGGATTGTCAACCAGAATTTAAGAATGGTACATGGCAGAGAAAAAAAATGAAAAAAATACTGTCTTTCTTATTAGTCAATCATGGTACTCCTTGAGCCATAACCAATGTTATTCTGAAACAATGAAACATCAGCAGTTGAAGTGAGGCAGAGAAAATCTCCACCAAAGGAGACCAGTAGCTTGCAATAGTCCTGTGAGGAACAGTGATTCATATATATATTTATAGCATTGCCCAGGAGGCAGGGACCTTTACAAAAATCATCAATCCCCTGCATACTTAATTGTTTGGTAATGTATACATTTTTGCTTACGAAAATTTCTGAGGCAGAGTTAATGCCCTGTTTAAGGATACTTTTGAGGGCAGCATTCATTGGTTGGATGTAGTAGAATCCGCAAGACACTCAGACTTATGTCTTGGCCCTCTGTCTTGTGTATGGAAGGGAGCACACAATGCTGCTTCCTCTGACCACTTAATGAGCCTCTTTGAAATCTGCTGTTCCTCACTGGTCCAAGCCAGGTCTTTGTTGAGGCAAGCAGAGGCAGAGCCCTTCACCGTGAGAGAATTCTATCTACTGGGTGTATTGTCAGAACTCTTCTCTCTCAGCGAAGGGTCCAGGAAAGGAGGAAGTTTATCCGCTCTCTGCAACTGTCTCCTCTGTTTAACATTTCCGTTAGTACTACCCTGATCGCAGATTTCCAGCTCTCATCCTGTAGGCTCTTCCTTGCCTTCGGTAAGGGCAAGTGGAAGCGCTTCAGAATTAATAGCTGAGAGCATTCAGCAATCAGTGACAAGAACTAAGCAAGTGTTTGGGGGGCATCATGGTGATGTGACATGGGGACTACATGTATGTGGTCCCCAAAACTCTCCTCTCTGGTTCGCCTTTGTCCCTCTGCTTTTGGCCACAGTGAAATGAACAGTTTTCTCTGCCATTCTCCCCTTAGTGACGTTTTTGCTTTGGTGCAAGCAAACCATGTATTGAAACCTCTAAAATTTATGTCAAAATAATTCCTTCCTCCTTTACATTGTGTAGGTCAGATGTTTTCTTACATCAGCAGAAAAGCTGACCAATGAAGAAAGTATATACAATTTCCTGGCATTAGAAATTTTGATCATTTTTTTATTTACTAAATTGGAATACTAACATAAGCAAATTAGATTTATCACAGTAGACATAGAATTTAACCTGTATATTTGTAACTGCTGTTCCTTGTATCTAAAGACATATCAATGATGATGAAAAACAGGATGCCTTTCTAGGCAAAAAGTGGACATAGGGTATGCTTGCCAGATAGTTTAATCAGTTGCCATGATTTAGTCCAGATTTGACCTTTAGCTTCTTGGTTGTTCAGGCAAATTTAAAAAATTATAAAGCTTAAGAGTGGTATTTGTCATCCAAATGACCTGCAGGAGAGATTGTGGTTATGAGTGTGAGTATGCATCTTCCTAGATTCTGAGTTACCTTTGGGTTCTGAACAACTGGGAAATGTTTATATTTGTTTTCTTGCTTTTCAGCAGTTTATATTTTCTGGTTTGAGTCTAAAATATTCTCTAAAGGTCATGGGCTAAAGGGTTAGTTGCCAGTGGATGAGATCTGGGGAAATGCTTGGACCATGAGGGCTCTGACCTCATTAAAGGATCAATCCACTGACAGATTCATAATTTGGTGACATCACCGGAGATGATGGAAACTTAGGAGATGAGGCCTAGTTGAAGGCAGCATGTCATTGAGGGTGTGTTCCTGGGAGCCCTTTCGTGGTCCCTGCACTTTCTCCTGAGCTGTCTCTATGCCTCCTGTCTCCTATGAGATGAGCCACTGTACCAAATGCTCCCTCCCCAAGATATCCCTCCTCACTGTAAGCCCAGAAGAAACAGAGGCAAATGAGCAAATGAGCATGAACTCCATCCCTCTGAAGTGATGAGCCCAAACAAATCTTTTCTCCTTTAGTTAATTTTATCTCATTTTAAAATGATAATCTTTGTATTATTCCTGTCCCCCACTCTTCTACAGCACATATAAGTACATTCTAATGATTTTTTAGTGACATGCAAAAAGGGAAATTAAAGTAATCATCGAATTGGTTAAAAGGACTTTTCATGGCTTTCTGTAAGCACTACTCTTTATTATTCATTCATAGAGGTCTTTTAAGTATGCACTAGCTAGGAAAATCAGATAAGAGCTCAAACTGCAATATGCAACATTAAATTTTCCACTATTAATATTTCTATAAATTCTGTCTGTATCTACTACAAAGATATGGGTGCATTAAAGGAGGAATGGACTTGAATTCAAAAGAAGGTCAAATCATGACTTTGTTGCTCATGAGCTGTAGAATTCTTCAGGTTGCGGAGCCTCTGCACATGGTTTGATACCCTCTCTCACAAATTTGCAAAGATTAAGTTAGAAGATGAATTTCTAGAGGCCATTTGATAGTGCATACATATCTCAATAAATACTTCAATAAATAAATTAATGGGTCCTTAGTAGCATATGACTATGGCAATGATGATTTCTTAAGAGAAAAAATATTGCTGAGGACACTAACACCTAAAGAGTGGCGACTAAATGACACAGTTTCAGCACATTTCATAAAGACTTGCTTTTTTATCTTCAAAACTATTTCTAAGCAGGGAGAGATCACAAGAGGTCTAACTTAGAGTGTTGGTGCATCACACTAGTTCACGTCAGTCTGTCAGCTCACCTTTTACTTTGAGGTAATTAAAAAGAAACAGAATGATAAACCTTTGTTTAGAGAGAAATAAATAGCCATGAAGAGCGCTTCCTCCATATTCTTTGTGGGAAAAACCTGTAACCCTTTGTCTCTCTGTCTCTCTTGGGCATAGGAAATATGTTTTCAGTGGCATCTGGCCATGTTACTTCATTCCTTATAAGGAACACACTTAAAATGGAAAATTTCTCAAGGATTGTGCTGTTCTTTTTATAGCTAAAACATACTTAAGGTTCATTTTTTCCTCAAGTATCTGTTATGTACAGTAATCAAGTTTGTTGTCTTAAGAAGAAACTGATAGAGTCATTTAGAAAGGCCGAAAATAAAACGAACAGCAAAGGCAGCCCAGGAAAGCAAATAAGAAGAAAGCAAGGCTTGCCATCTCGATATCATTTAGGCCAAATGTAAAGTAAATGAATTAAATGAGATAGGGAAGGAGATTGTAGAGTAACAAATATGACCCACAATGAAGAACACGGATGCTCTAGTTAGCATAGTGCTGTGTAAGTCAGATGTTTAAAACTACTGGGACTCTACGGACACACAGAAAGAAGTACAAAAGCAGTAGGCTTCTGTAGATCAATTAAGTTCTCAAAAACCCAATAAAGGTATGAAAAGTCTTTGATATTGTGAAATAATTATAAAAACTGGATATTAAAGTTTTGCCACAAAGAAAACTGTGATTAACTTTCAAGGGTGGAAAACACAGAATTCTTTCATTGGATTATAGCAAAGCAAGAAACTAGTAATAAAGCAAAACAGCAGTTTGAAAACTGATATGAAATTGTTACATAAATGAAGAAATTGAAAACCATATTAAAGAATATCTATACAATACTATTAATAAAACTTTAATTCTAAAAATTTTGTGGAAAACTTCACTATCTTGTAATATAAATTGATAGACAAAAATGAATAAAGAAATGAATGACAGCTAATTAAAGGAGTTAAAAGAATGAAACAAATTTTAAGACAAACAAAAGGCAATTATTAATAGTAATAAAAATGAATAAAATACATAAAAATAAAAGAAACTAACACATCAAAACTCTAGTTGCTAATAAAAATAAGACAATTTGTTAACAAGTTCAAGGAATAATCAAGAATAAAAATGTATATAATTAAAAAAATGGAGAGTCAGGGATGTAGCTCAGCAACATTAAGTCCCTGCCTGGCAAGCTCAAGGTCTTGAGTTCAATCCCTGGTAACAGAAACTTAAAAAGAACGGAGATAGGTAACCACAAACATAAAAGAAATAAAATAGCATTATTAGCAAATTATTATAATTACATTAACATATTTCTTCAAGAGAATAAAATAGGTAACTACCTAAACATGGAAAATGTAAATAATAAAAATAGTTCCAAAGGTAGGAAGTCTAAAAGATTAGCTAACAACATAGATAAAATTGTCTACAAAAATTGTACCCCACTTCACCCAGATCCCTACACACACAAAATCATTCTATATCAGGTATTTGGGAAACAGATATCAATTATCTATGTAGAAAATCCAAAACATTTTATTAAAATAAGAGAAAGTTTAGAAAGTTTTCTCAAAACAAAACCAATTCAGAAAGTAATTTAACATTCTCTATAACATAAATCAATTAGGAAATAAAAATAGAAAATGTATGGAAATATATTTTATAAAAGTAACAATAAATTTAAAGTATTTAGGACTTCTAAGACAGGACCTCTTAAAAAAGTTATAAAATACTTAAATAAATACATAAATATACAAAATTCAAGGACAGAACTCAATATTCCTCACCTGACCTCCAAAGCAGAGATTTCCAGATCTTAAAACCAGTTTAAGATTTAAACCAGTTTCCAGCAATTTCCTATGGGTCATTTTTGTGAAAATTTGACAGGCTGATTTTAAAATTTTAATGGAGAGCAAAAGGGCCATAAGTAATCAAAACATTCCCAAAAAGCAAGGTTAAAGGACTATCCTTATCAGAACTCACTATAAAACTATTTATTTAAGACATGGTGATGCTGTTACCCAGCTAGACAGTAGACCATCAGAAGTGATAGAATACAGAAATGGACTCACAAGTGCGTAGAAAATAGATTGATGCTGTGGTAGCCTTCACAATTAAAGCATCAAGAATGTACTTAATGTTAATTTAGCAGAAAAAATGTTCATTTAGCAGGCTTTATTTATATTTTCTAGATAGTATTTGTGCTTCCTACATTTTGCTAAAGAAACCCTTGAAGAATTTGCGACAATGAAGACATTCTTTTAAATCACTTTAAAAATATTTTTTCACTTTGATCTTTACTCTTTAATCCACCTGGAAGTTAGATTTTGTTCATATGTGGTACAAATTCATTTTGATTTGATTTTCCATCAGTATTACCTGACTGGTTTCCAACTACATCGTGAACTCTCTATTCCGGTATAAATACGAAAAAATGTCTCACCTCATGAGTCATGGAAATACAAATTAAAACCATTTACTATTCACCAAGTTGGCAGAATTAAAAAGCCAGAAGATACTGAGTGTTCATCAGATAAGAAGCAATCACGATGCTCATTTGAAGCTTGGCAGTGCTGGGCAAGTTTGAACCCTGTGACCCAGCAATGTAATTTCTAGGCACATTCCGAAGAATATTTGCACACATACACCAGGAAGCACACACAAGGATGTTCATAACAGTGCACTTGTGGACTAAAAATCCTGAAACAAACCGAGCACCCTTCAAACACCCCGATAAACAACTTGTGTTATATTTATATAGTGGAAGATGCATAGCAGTGAAATTAAATTAGCTTCAGATGCATAGAACATGAGGAATTCTCAAAACTATATAAGGAGCAAAAGAAGCAGTAGTGAACAGCACATAAAACATTGATATTGGGTAGATGCCACAGGGTAAATGCAGAAGTGACGAAAGTGCAGAGAGAGGCCAAGGAATGATAAAAGAGGATGGTGCTCTTCTCTGTCGTGTGTTGGAGTGAGGGACAGTGTTCAAGGGATTTGGAACCAGTAGAGCAGGGTATTTAAAAATGTATTCTATAAGCTACACCTAAAAATGTATGTTACCTTTCATCTATGTTAGGTGTTTTATAGTGATGATGTTTTAAAAGGAAATGACTGAAATGGTAATAATGTCCCAATAAGTTTTTGAAAAGGCTTTATGGAACAACATTAGAAATTATTAAATAATGAAATGGATACTAAGGGAGAAAATCAGACACGGTAAGTCTGGAACCTGGGCTTATGGAGCTGGTTGGCTTGGTGGTCATGGTCAGGACACTGAGACCCCAAAGGCCACAGCTCTCAGGACAGCATGCTGCGCAGTCCAGGACAGAGGACCCCTTGTGAACAGCAGCACAAGGCTGGCCCTCACTCTCGTGTGTGAGTCCTTCCTGAGGGCTCCCATTCGTCCCTCTGAGGGTACTGATTACTACTGTCACTCCTTCTTCAATCCAACACAATTCAGAAACAAGTTCTAAGTGCTGTGTTCTCAAATCATTTTCATTGGATACATTTTCTATTGACTGCTGTGTAGAAATTCACCTGGGCATTTTCCATAACATTTCTCAAAATCATATCATAAAATTTATTGTTTTAAAGTATTTTCTAGAAATACTCAAGCTAAATTGTGAAAAATCTTACTTAATTTCTTTCTTTCTTTATTTTTTTGTCTTCTTGAGACAGGGTCTTACTATGCAGTTCAGGCTGGCCTTAAGCTCAATTTGTAGCTCAGGCTGGTCTCGAACTCACAACAATCCTCCTGCCTCAGCCTCCTGAGTGCTGGGATTACAGGCATGCGCCACCATGCCTGGCTTAATTTCTTTATTAACAGAGTTACTTCCTCAGTGCCTCCACACTGAGCTGGCTATCCATGGCTCTGTCTGGTTATTTGACACAGCCAGTGCATTCACACATTACCATCCTGTAAGCTTGTAGTAAACTCAGATTGGTCTATATGAGAAGATTTGACTGAAGGATAATCTTCTGGAGGGAAAAAAGATAAAGTTATAATACCTCAGCTGTTTCTCTTTCTCCAAAGACAGGTTAAATCACGATACTGAGTTAGCCATTGGGGAGTCCTCTGTGTGCCTCACTCGATGAAGGGATGTGTTTAGTGGTGCTGTTCGGAGTCAGTGTGTGCCTCATTTGCTCCAGGGTTTTCCAGATCCCCAGAGAAGAGGAATGTGATATAGTAGGTCTGTCCCTCTCCCCAACTGTCCTCATACTGATTTAATAATCTAGTAATCTTACCTCACATAACTTCTTACTTTCTGTGGGAATAACCCCAAAATATTGGGGTTATTCAATTTTATAACCATGAATTCATGGGTTATAAAGTTTCCAGACACTAGAATCTCTCTGGTGGCTCAGCCATAGATAGTTGTTGGTTTTTTAGTTTGGTTCAGAACTGGGGCACAATGTCACCTATGCTCACTGCCAGCTCCTTCTAGTTCTTTTTCTGAACTCACTTGGACTTAAACACTGTTTTCTGAGAACACTTAGGAACACAATAGGTAGGATAAACAAAAGCAATGGAACCAAGCCCACATTTAGGAGCTGAGAAAGCCCCTCTCTGGCAACAATTCAAGCTTGGGGGTGGGGTGGGGAGGAGAAGTAAAGAAGAAAATTGTTAAACCAGCTCCCTACATGTTGAAGAAAATTACTTCAGAAATTGGCAGAAATTAAGAAATCATTATCACATGGGGTCCATGTAGATGTCTCCTTCTTAGCTGAGAATCTGGGCCATTTCTTCAGGATCTGCTAATTTATTTGCTAAATCTCTGGCATCTGTGCTCAGCAACTAGCAACTGTCCAAGCAAGCCTTGTACGCAATGCTGCTTTCCAAAGAGAATCCATAAAGGAGGTTTGAATGAGTGAAGTGGTAAATATCTACCTAGAAAAATGCTGGCTTCTCATCAGGAGCTGCTTTCTTAGATGCTGAAAACAAGGATAGGTGATTTTAGTCTTTGGGGCTTTTCACAAATGGTCTATGGTCACAGCATTTAAGGAAGAATCAATACTTTTTTTTTTTTTTTTTGCAGAAGTCACATGCTGCTGCATAGAAATTCACCTGGGCATTTTCCATAACATGCTGCTGCATGTGACTTCAGCAGAATTCGCTTAAAAGAAATACACTGCATGTCCCTAAACTGTGTTACCGGTAATCCTATCACAATTTTATAAATGATGGAATGGAACAAATGTAAACTAGACATGAAAAATAAAATCATCTTATTTATAGTGCCTTTTTATAAATCTGGAGAAAAATCATACCATAAATGTGATGAAAAATCATGACACTGGCCCAGTTCACCAGAGCCAGGCTCGTCAGCATCCAAGCACTAACCTCAAAACTTGCAAATCAACATGTTACTTTCTTAAAGACAATTTCTGACTCTATTATGATTTTTTAAAAAACAAGCAAAGCTACCCTTTTAAAACTTGTACTTCTTAAAAAAAGAAAACAACCCATTAATTTATCTTAAATAAGTGAAACCATTGTCATACTTACTATCACGTGCTAGAACGTGGACTGCCTTGAACAAATGTTCCTATTTTAAAGCATACTTAATCCTGTTTTCTTTTAAGCTTTTTACTTTTTGAAAAGTTAGGAAATGCTTAACAAATATTTACTGGCTAGTATTTATACTCTAGTCAAATGAAATAATTCACAAAATTCTTATGTTTCATTCATTGATTAAACAGAAAGAATGAAGATTAGGAAGGAAGGAAAGGAAAGGAGGTGTGAGGGTGGGTGCCATGAAAAGGAGCAGGACTGACAGTGATCCTGAAGTCTGGAGACATAAGTGCAATGAAGCTTAGGTAAACACCCAGTCTACCAATTGGAGCACTCTCTGGAGCCTCTAGCACAGTTATTTCTAAACATCACTTCCTCTGATGGGTTATACAGTCCTTCTAAAACTTTCTACTATTTTTAAGCCATAACAAAGCCCACAAGGTGTGTCTTTTGATTCTGTAGCTGCCATGGGGGCAGTTATTGTTCTCACACTTGAGTTAGTGGTGGCCACGGCAGTGAGGGAGCTCACTTCTGGCCACGACTTCGGCGACGATGTCTGGGGTATGCGTGACACAGGACATGTTTTCCCCAACCAACAGGAAGCTAGTCAAAGTCGTGTGACCTCATTTCTTGAAAAAATGGCCTGTATTGGACAGACAGTGACAGGACCTAGAACTACCCTTGTACACTGAAAGAGCTGTGGGCTCTTTGCTCAGAGGAGTCAGAGAAGGGACTGGGAGTCCTCAGAGGAATAGAAACACTGACTTGTGCTGTTGAAGAGAGAGAAAAACAGGAAGAAATGAAAGTATGTGCTAATGATACTTTATTAGGCAGATGAAGCATTTCAAGCATTTCATCAGATATAGGAGCTCGATACTTATTTTCTATTTGGGGAGGAAATATTTGTTTTCTTAAAATAGTAGAAGCATTCCTAACTTTGGCCATGCTTGCTAGATTTATTCTGGGCCCTGCATGGAGATGGAAAAAGCCAAGCGACACTGTGACTCTTTCCCCTCTCTAATTGAGATACTCTGTATAAAGTTGGCAAGAACAGGAATTTCCTCCATATGACACTGATACACTGATTTTAAAATACTAGAAATCCATCTTCCCCAAAATACCCGTCCTGCTAAATATAGCCCTGACACCAAGGCTCTCAGGTGGTTGCAGGTGCGCTGCCTGTCTGCCTGCATCGGCCTCTTCTCAGTGGCCACGGGGTACTTTTTGGGAGGCAGCCAGATGTGGCCTGGCCCACCCTGCTGTAAGGACAGGCCTGAGAGAGTTATAATAGCTGCCTGGCAAGGGAACAGCTGACTCCAGAGGGAAGCGGAAGGACGTTGGAATGCTATAGGAATTGTTTTACATAGTTCCTGTCCTGGACATACCGTTCATTTCTTTAGAGACTTTCCATTACTTTTTCTCCCCTCTATCACTGAGCTAGAGCTCCAGGTCCCAAATGTCCTTACCAAGGGTCAATTTAGGGATTGTGTGTCACTCTGGTCTTAAAAGGAGAAATGTCTCACCCACATGCATTCTGAGGAAACAAAAATCTGTGGGCTTTTAGGGTGTGATAGTGAAGAAATTATACAACACTACTTTATCTACTGGAAAAGCATTCCCAAGCTCAAGCTTCTGGGCAGATAAACAGTGGCCAAGAACCAACTACTTGGTTCAGCACTAGTCCCCAGGCATGGAAAAATTCCAGCAATGACAGCTTTTCCTGTGTGTTATCAGGTATGGACTCCACCCCAGAGCTCTGCTCAAACGATTTACTTACTGAAAAACAATACAAAGAAAAAAGAAAAAGAACAGAAACATTTATGCATTTATCTTCTCACTAGCTCTTAACTGAGTTTCTAAAATGGGGCAAAAGCATGGAATTCTCTCAGGTGGGAGTAATTTAGAGCAGTTAGCTGGCCAGGTGAGGTCTGTGAGGGCCTTAACATGGCCCTGAGGTGTTTGTGCTCTCCATATATGCACATTACTTTCTGTGGGACAGTGTCAATATTTTTCATCAACTTCTTATTGCACCTATGACACAGGGAAGGCTAAGCACCTTGACAGAAGACTTAAAACTTAGAGAGAGTGACTCTGCTCTGGGAGGAAAGACTGTGAAGGTGGGATTTATAATCAACAATTTGATAATGTCACCTGGTACAACACAGGTGCAAAACAGACAATATGCACAATAATATTAATATTATTCATGTTGCCAATTATGGTCATTACTTTGTTTACGAAGTCAGTCATGGATCTTTCTGGTACTGTTCCAGGTATCTGGAGGAATGAATGTTGACTTGATGCCAGATTCTCGGTGGAATCTTAGTCCACCAGCCGGAGCAGGGGATTCTTAAACATGGCAGGGCTTGAGAAATGTGCTTTAGGGTGCCATTCTATGAAATTAATGATAATAATTCACTGGCGATTTGATTGATCTTACAAGCACAGAAATTAGATAATTTCATGTCTCTCATCATATATTTTTTTTTTTCATGTAACTGTTGCTTAAGGGGATCATAATCATGAAACACCACTTATGTTAAAATATCAAACACTATTCCACTAGGGAGAAGTTGGGACTACAACAAGATAAACAGCTCTAATGTGTATGTGAGACTTGATCAGTGTTCTTATTTCCCCTTCAACTAAAACTAGAGCAGTTCTCTTGTAAGCATCAGTAGCAGCCAGTGCGAGTAAACAGGCCTAGGAGGAATTAAGATGCCAGGAATGTGGACAGTTCCTTCATGTTTTCATGCTACATGTTAGAATAATCCTCATTTAATCTAATATAAAAGGAAAATTTTTTATTCATAACAACCTTATTCCAAACTGGGAGAAAAACAAATTTGTGTCACATAGGTAAATAGACAAACTGTAGTATGTTCCTTCCGTGGAATTTAATCAGCTTTTAAAATGAACAAATTATTGACACGTAACAAAGTGAATGAGTTTCAGTAGTATGTTTAGTGGGAGTCATCTTACAATTGTCTAGACCGTATGATTCTGTTGGTATGCAATTTTAGAACAAGAGAAACTATTCTGTGGTGGAAACGATGTCACTGGTAGGTGATGACGAGAATAAAAGAGGAGAGGGACATAAAGAAATATATAGGCCAATGCTAATAGTTTTCATAGAGTTTTGTGCTACATGAGTGTGTGCATTTGTCACTGAATCATACACCTGATTTGGGGCATTTGATTGAATTAAATTTTACTTCTAGTAAGAACCTTAAGTAAATACTGAACTCTGGGTAGGGATATGTATCCTGAAGTATTTTAGGGAGAAAATGTGCTCAAGTGCAACTTACAGTGAAATACATAAAAAATAAAGTTAGCTGGAGGCCAGGAATGTAACTACCAGTAAGTCTGACCATCAGTGTCACAAAAAACAAAACAAAGACAAAAACAACAAAAAGATGGGTCGATGGATGGAGAGAGGGATGGCTACCTGGTGGGACATGATCAGACAACTATAGTAAAACATCAATAGTACCATCAGAATATAAATTATAAATTTTAAGTATTTTCATTATGGCTTTCATAATATGTAAGAATCAAAACCTAATTATTTAAGCCATTATTCATTAGGTTTTTAATTACTGTCAAATACAGTAAGCTGAGGCTAAAACATTTGTTATCTACAAAGTGCATGAAATTAGCCTCTACATTTTCTCATTCATTAAGCAAATATTTACTGGGTACATACTAGGTTCTTGACAAGGATATGATCCTGTGGAAAAAGTATTTTAGTTTATGTGCTGTTGAAGCAAGCATGTTGCGAACAAAATAAGGTGGCTGCTACTGTAAATATTATCTAGAGGAGAAGACACAACAATATCATCACACAAGGGCATCGTTACTAGGACTAGAAATACAAAGGAATTGCAAGGCATGCTGGTGCCTACCTGAATCCCAGTGCCCCGGGAGACTGAGGCAGGAAGATCAAAGTTTAAGCCCAGCCTGGGCAACCTAATGACCTAGCAAGCACCTTGTCTCAAAATAAAATACAGAAAGAGATTGGTGTTTAGTCCAATGCAATGGCCTTGGGTTTAATCCCTACTGCTACCACCACCAGCACCACTGGTAACAACAACAACAACAGGACCTGTCACTGGGCTAGGTTTAACAGAGGTCCAAAGCTGAAATAAGCAACTAAAACCACCATTTGTGTAGCAAATTTACTGACTCCTCTCAGTAAAAAAGAATTTTTAGGAAAATCAGTAAGAGGCAAGCCAGTAATTTATTAAAGGGACAGGACTGAGGGCCAGTGAGATAGCTCAGAGACTAAGCAGCTGCTTAAGCAAGTGCAGGGACCGGAGTTTGATTCCTGCTAGGGTTTGATCCCAGGCACCACATGCTGTGCCGCACCTCTTCACACTGAGCTGGCAACTGAGACTGAGAGTGGGGGCATACATCTGTAATCCCAGCACTAGGGAGGATGAAAACAGCAGGATCACAATGACTCCAAGCTGCATAGTGAGACCCTGTACCAAATACATAAACGACAGCAATGAAAAGGTACTCGATGCATTCGAGAATGGAATGAGAGTGCTCAGAGAAATGAGACTTACTACAATTTGAAACAGAGAATATTTATATTTTTTTGGTGAGGGGACTGGAAAGCTGAGAAAGAAGTACCTCTCCTCAATGGTACACAGGTATTCTATAGGTGATTTAAATATTTTCTCGATTCTCTCAGCCTGTTTCTTAGGACAGTCTTCCCTTAAGCAAAGAGGGCTAGCAAATACTCAGACTGGGAGAAGAAAGTGAAAATGTACTGGTTGTATTGCCAACAGAGAGACCCCACATAGCAAGGTGCTGGAAAGGTCCACTTTTCACTGGCTTTTGATGCTATCACTAGCTTGGCTCAAGACCTTGCATGTGTACTGCTACAGTGACCATAGGCATTCTAGGTTCAACATATACAATTAGACAAGGTCCAAGCTGATAACAAAGCATTAAATACGTGATGAAACAAAAAATGGCAATTCAATATGACTCTATAATCTCTCTTGTAGGTGAGACCCAAGCTACCTTAGGGAGACTGGGTAAAATGAATCATAGCAGGCCTCATCCTCACTCTTTCATATCACATTTTCTACCAAGCTTCCTTTTAGAAGCTTTTCTTTCCTTTCCGGGAAAGAAGTATAAAAGCATTGTGCTGCTTGGTACCTCTATACATGTGTAAAAATTTCTCCTTTGTCTTAGAAATCTGATAGAACTCCAGAGTTAAATATTTAAAATTGTTTCATATACAGCAATGCCAGTTTCAAGCATGTCTGTTTCATGTAGTCACAAAAGGTCCGGGCCTGTTTCTGTATCTTGAGTCTCCAGCCCTCGCCAGAGGAGGTAGGGATGGGTCACTGGGGCAGTGCAGTGCTCCTCACATCGCTCCTTTCCCGGTCTTACCATGTTTTGCTGCTTCTGCTTGGGTTTCCTGCCCATGCCGGTGGACCAGCCAAACCATCTATTGGGTTGGACCACTCTATTGGGCAGGATATCCACTGATTGTCCTCAACCAGAATGTGGCATCCTGCTTTAAAATCTGACCAAAGGTCCAAGGAAAAGAGATAGGTGGCCATAAAACTACTATTTACTCTTCAGAGACCAATTAACTATACAACACCACATTCTTTCACGCTGTCCAAGTCATTGCTCTTGTGCTCCGTGACCATTAAGCCTCACCCTCATCCTGTGCTTGAACCCTGCTTGAACCCCTGGTTTCAGTCCTGCTACCCTGTCAGTTTGAGTTAAATCAGAAACTTCACTCTCTTGGGAGCAAGGCAGAATTGACCAAAACACTGGACAGATGCTTTGATGCATCCAGGGCTGGGGCAGTAGATGTGAAGGTGATGTGGCCTGCAGTCTCTGGCCAAGGGGGGAAAGTCAGTGCTAAGCAGCACAGCTCTGCCTTACCGTACCTTGCTCACACTGTGGGGTCACTCCAATGAAGGGCTACATTTAAATTCTCTTAAATTTGAATGCAGTGGTCCTGATCCTGGAGCTCAGAGTTGCTTCTACTTGTGATTTTCATTCCCCCAGCCCTCCACTCCTCTTCTAAGGTAAATCCTGTTCCACAATACCCTTTCTTCATTGGTTTCCTTAAGCCTCTCACTGCCATGAAACAGACTGAGCAGACTGTATGCAGAGGCGCAAAGAGAACGGCCTTCCTTCCTTTATCCCAAGCGAATCTCTAGATACCATGAAAGGTGACCGGAACTTAGGTACGAAATCGTGAAGAAGCCATTCATTATTGTTGGCAGCACAGGAGTACCTCACATTTTTTAAATTCTAGAATTGCACTGGAAAGACTATAGCAGAAGAAATTGAATTTGTGTAACAGAATAAACAGCATCTGGAAGCAGTCACTGAGCCTTGCCTGCTGTGTGGATGGCTTTCCGTATTTGAAACACTCCTTCTTTTGCTTTATTCATAAATATTTCCTGAAGGACCGGGGGCTTTTGTGTAGGTGTCTCACCCAGATCTTCATATGGCTGATCCCTAAATATCTTTTGTACACATATACAACCTAGGTTGTTCCACAGATTACACTGAAGAAGTCTAAAAGCTCAGGAGCAACCTGTAACTGTCTGATACTTCAGGTAAATTTCATCTTAGGCATCCAGTTGAACCTCAGGAAACTGCCTTTTGCAGGTCAAAACGAAAGTATTTGAGTAAAATAAATACTTTGGCCTTTTGTGGTGGTTGTTGCTGTCATTGTGGAGCTCGAGCGTCATTGTGGAGCTCTAACGTCCGGCCTTGCATATGGAAAACGCATTATCTACTACTGTGTGGTAACCCCCAACAAAAGTATGTCCTGTTAGCAGTAACTGCTTTCCGAGTGATAAATAGGCTCCAAGCAATAAATTTCTCCAAGAACTAAATGCCATTTACTATCTTTGTAAACAACATTGTTAAAGCTTATTTAAATAACCCATTTGTTGCTTCTCAACTAGGGAATACTGTTTCTTTAAAGAAAAGTTCCAAAAGGTTAAAAACGGGATAATCTGTTGAGGAAGGGCCCCGTGAGTCAAACGAGCATAGCAAGATTTCTTAAGACTATTTCGGTTTATTTTGCTGTGGTGGTTTTATGATACTGTGGTTGGGTGTCATCACAGAGATACCTGCTAGCCAATGCAGACCACTTCCGGATAATTTTTGTGCATAATTTCAACTGCTTGACCAAGTGATGTTAGTTAGTTTTAACTATGCCAAAGAAGCACTAGTGAAATAGTCTTTATATGTACCACCAGGTAGCAATTAGCGTACGTTTTTGGCTGCAGTTGTTCTTAACAAATGCTTGGGAAGTGTACCAGCATCACGCTAGAGATGAGATCACTTTCAAATGCCGTGGATAGAATCCATGTTTAATCAAAGCTGCTGGTCCTGTCTTCTGTGTCTCTGCTTTTACAGATTTTAACCGTCTCAGCTTGTGGTGATTTCTCATATGATCAGTGTCTACCTATTCATCTAATTTTTTTCCACCTTCCCAATTGTAGCCAGGTGTTGAAAAATCTCCATCGCAGAAACCTCCAGAGCTTCAGGAAGGCCTTGGACTGCTGTTTTGGTATGAAGTCCTGTGTGGCTCTCAGCTTACTAGCTTTGAGTTTCCTTCAAGACTCGTGTTTCAGAATCAGATCCCCAGAAGGAAATTTTTCAAACTACCAATGGATAGTCCTTTCAGATTTGGTATTCCTGCTTATCTTAGTTATACTATGTCCTAGTTTAAATTGATAGAAAAGTACTTGCATATCTTTCAAAGGTATCTTGTTCATTTCTTTAATAAGTGATGAATTCTTTCAGTGCTTTTCTGTTAGAAGTTTCCTATTATAAAAAAGTAGCTACCTGGGCAAGATTTATAGGTGACAAGAGCCTGCAGGTGGCACCAGGCTGGGACTTCTTTACTATCTTGGCTAGAGCTGCAGACCTGCTCCCCTCCTACAGCAGCCCTGCCCCTGTGACAGTTCTGCCCCAGCCTGGCACAGTCCTAGTCCTATTACTTTTTCAAAGCTGGACCCTCATTCAGGAGAGTAATTTTAATTTTATCACAGAAGGCTTCAAATGGTCTCCAAAACTGTGAGAAATCTAAATCAGACAAAAACCAAACATTCTAAAAACTCGTGGCTTCAACATAAAGGAATGATTACAAATTTTTATATACTACTTTAAAATTTCCAGAGTTCACAAATATTGTACTTAATTCTCATAACACATCTTAGAATTGTTGAGAATATGATATTTTTTTTTTCTGTTTGTTTGTTCATCTTTTTTTCGGAACCAGGGATTGAACTCAGGCCCTTGTGCTTTCCAGGGAAGCGCTCATTCCACTAAGCCATCTCCCCAGCCCCCAATGATCTGTGTTTTGATCAGTGTCCTTCTTGTGTTCCCAGTGTCATCATAATGTTTGGAAACCACAGAACTCGGTAAGAGTTGAACAAATGAGTGAAAGCAAAGTGACTTAGTCAGACCTCTAATATACAGAAAATTGAGTTCTTAGTTCTTCTGGTTTCAAAGCCTATTTCTCTAATAAGCTTGGCTTTCATCTTTCTATAGAGCAATTGCCAGATCTGTAGTGTATGTTTTCCATTTTCTCTGAATCTAAAATAAAATCTGAGTTCTTCATACAATTTTTCATTGTTAGTTAGGAATAACTTATTTCATATCAGAAGATATTTTTAAAAGGTTTTGAATGTATTTACTACAAAAAATGATAAAAAATTGAAGATGATAGCAATGTTAATTCATCTGATTTTATCATACAACATATTTGTGAATTAAAACATTATATATATATATATATATATATATATATATATATATATATATATATATATATAATGTTTGCCTGATCCAGAGGGAGCGGAGCTGGCTTTCTCCTCAGCTGCGTGTTGCATTAATGACAACAGGTGTGCTCTCCAAAGTGCTGGGGCCTCAGCAGAGCATGACTGGAGGGCGACTGATTAGGTTTCATAAAAAAATAGCAGGAAAACTGAACCTTTGAGGGAGGCTGTTACATCTGTACTAATTCATTCACAGTTTTTGTGGCCAGAGCTGAACTCGTAATAGAGGAAGACAGTTAAAGCCATAATCATTTCGCTTCTTATAGTCTTCCTTTTTTCCCCTTATGTGGGGGAGAGGAGTCTATTCAAAATGTTCTTTTAAAAAAATTCATTACAACTTTCAAGGAACATTTGTTCTTACTGTTATGGAGAGAAAAATAAGAATCTCAGCATCTCTTCTAAGAACTTAATTTTCAATAATATTTTGTTTTCCCCTGGGGACCCACGTTGGTTTAAATAACTGATGACTCAGCTGTGCTACACATGAAGAGTCTCTCTACTCTTGGAATTGGTGGGGCTGGGTTCCAGTGAAGGCCTTGCCGAACGTTGTTACAAGAAACACTTATTTTGTGTGATAACTCAGCAGACAACACAACAAAATGAAATTCGTTTGCTCTCATTGAAAGACTTTTATTATCCCAATCCACAAACCAAGGCAGGCAAGATAGAGCAGACATTACAACTGACCTCAAGCTTTTGTTGTGGGTTTACTAAGTAGGAGACCTGATGTGAACACACGGAGAGCCACACATCCCTTGGCAGATGTGACAGTCTGATGGGCTGTGTGCCAAGTACAGGGTTTGTATTTCATGCTTGAGTGTTTCTTGTTTCTTGTTTGTAGAGTTTCCAGTCTTTGGTACTGACTTTGAGGGTCACATAAACAGTCAAGAATTCTCTTGTGCTGGTTTCTATAAAAGTAACAAGGGTGTATTTCCTGTTGTAGGGGGTTTTTGTTTCTGCTTACTCCTCCTTGAACTGGAATGTTAGATTACAATCTTCCGTTCTTTCCTTCTTGAGCAAGTCCTCTGTCCTCTCAGGACAGTCTCAGTGGGCCAAAGGACATTTGCTCTACGTCTGCACGGAATTCGTTGGGACTTAAGGAATTCCCCTGTTCAGCATGTGTTCTGTGTGGTGCCAAATTGGACACACTCTGATCCACAGTGACTCAAACAGACTGACTGATCTCAGCTTCATCTTTAATAACTTTGAAACATTGGACAGAGCATTAAATCTCTCAACTTTCTCACCTGTACAATGAGGTTTTAACTGTGTACAAGTCAGGATAAGCCTAGATTTGCCCAAGTAACAAAGATGTCCAATGTTTCACTTGTGTAGAAGAACAGCATTTTTCACATGTCCCTATGGAGTGGCAGAACATGGATTTGCACTCACGGACTCAGACTCTGTACTTCCCCCAAAAACTGTCCAAAACAACTCTCACCTCCTATTATTATTCATTCACAAGCCTCTTCATAAGTTCTTAGTTCACTGAGGGCACTGTGTATTTCCATTTGTTTCAAGTGGGCATTTACTAACTGGTTTGCAGCTTGAAAATACAGACTTTCATCATTTAGCTTCCAGCTAGTGGTTTCTTTACCAGCTATTACTTCACTCCCAAACCAATGCTACATGTTAAAATTATTGTACTTCATTAAATTATATCTATTATCAATATTTAAACATTAATAATTATTTAGTACTGTATGTAAATAGTACACAAACTATAGTTTCTGTTCCCATCAAGATCATGCTTTAGGGCTGGGGAGATGGCTCAGTGGAATAAGTGCTTCCCTGGCAAGAGCAAGGGTCTGAGCTCAATCCCCAGTTCTGCAAAAAAAAAAAAAAAAAAAAAACATAAAGAAAGAAAGAAGATCATGCTTTAATATCAAATAACTTCCATAAAAAGTATAGTGCCTTAAATTAATGGAAGATTTTTGCCAGTGAGGACATATCCCATTAAGTGCAGAACTTCATCCACCTCAGCCCTTCAAGGATCCAAGCTCCCTGAAGCGGAGCCTTGTCAGCTATTGTTGGCTGCTGTGCCAAAGAGAAAAGAGAATTAACGTCAACTGCGGGGCTGTGGTGCTCACATTGCCTGAGGGCAAGGCACAGCCACATCCACCCAGTAAAACAAACACCATAAAGAAGCACCTTGCAAAAACTGGATGGAGAGCTCTGATCCCTTCTACAAATCAGGTGAGCTTTCCATCTCTTCCAGTCATAAAATGACACAAAGATACTACTTTGCATAGTTCAAAGAAATATTTCAGTGATAATTCTGGGTCATAGGAAGATAATCAATATGTGAGCAGGATGCAGTTTGAGCTTTAAATAAATAAGTATTCCTGGGTCTAGAAAGCCTGTGCAAGTTCAGGGACTGAGAATGAGTTCCTAACACAGTGCCAGGAAAGCACGATCTCTGCATTCAGTTCCGTCAACCTAAGGGACTCCATTTGTGCATTGATTTCTCTGGGACAAGTGAGGTCAATTCTAGTAAAGCCCAAAGTCAGGGTTGGAAAGGGCATGGCCTACTCAGCTGGTTGTCATCCAGTGTATTGGCTGGCACTGACAGGAGTTAATTTGTTAGCAGCAGTTTTCCACATCGTTCTATTTCCTGGCTGTTCTGAGGGACGTGCATCACACACAGAGGCATCCTTGTTTGACAATGGTGTAGGGTAATTTAAACACATTGATTGATGGTCCACCTGGAAACCACTGTAACTTCATTGTATGAAAGTTGCTAAGCTCGTGTATTGACCCAAAGTACGTGGTTAGTACAATGGGTAGCCAGGGGTATTCTCTAGTCTGTCATCTCTTTGTGCTTGTCTTACGGGAAATGAGAAAAAAATAGATGTCATATTGTGATAAAATCTGAAGATGGTTTTACAGTTTCAGGTTTAAGCTTTTACTTACAGTCATTTGTTTTGTTTTGTTCCTTTTCTTTTTTTTTTGTTTGTATATTTGATACAGGGTCTGACTATGCAGATCAGACTCATGGTGATCCTCCTGTTTTCAGTCTCTCTAGCACTGGGATTACAGCCCTGTGCCACCATGCCCAGTTTCTAGGTGGTCACGGCATGTAGTACTGGAGATTGAACTTGGGACCTTGCATTGCCAGTCAGGTGCTTAAGCCACTGAGCTACTCCCCACACCTTACTTTGAGTTGTTAATCTTTGAGATTTTACAAATTTCTCTACTATGTGGCCATGATCTCCTAACAAATGACACTTTAATGATGCAAAAGATAGACTCAGCGTCTGAGGAAAGGAGAGCCTGGGTTTTGAGAGAAGAGAGGTTGGTGTCTCTGGGGCTGCCATTTATGATTCTCTATTTGGGGTCTGCTCATGAAATCTTACTGGCTCCTGGTTCTCAATTAATTATATCTTACAGAGTTTAGGCTTCTAGAGTAGAAGCTTTGAGTCATCTTCAACAGCTTGTCTCTGCAGTTTTTCAGCTGTAGCAGAACTTGGATAACTATTTACTCTCTCCATTCCTTAGTCTCAGTGCCTTGCTGTCCTCCTAACTGGACATGTTATTACTTATTAGACCCTTAGTTCACAAAATGCACTAAAACTGTGCTGTCCTATGGGTCCAGATGTGATCTGATTCTCATATTACAGTAATATCTTAGGTGTAACAATATTTTTCATCTGAATGATGAACAAAGAAAGGTTCTCAAAGTGTTTAAGTAATTTAAAAGTGTTCTTGGAACTGATTCCATCCGATTTTTCAGGGTTTTCTGTGGAAATTTAAGTTCTCTGTGTTAAGTTTTTCTGTTTTCTTCATAAAGACTCAACTGGATTCTAATATACAGTAAAAAATGAAGTCATGCTGTAAATACTTGACTCTTTCTATTCTTCTCAATGATTTTGGGAGAGAAGACTTTTCCCTTACTGAAGGATTTCCTGCACCAGGAGCACAACTCTCCATAACAAAGTCTCGTGTACCTTAAAATGTTAGCTTAAACCACCTTCCAGCATTTATGGAGTCCCTCGTGACTGTTTTGGAGTTAGCTATTATTCAGTATGCATTTATTTAACCTATATCCTAGAGATGATCAAGATCCAAGAAAAAGACAAGGCTGTGAGGAAGAGTTAGAACCTAAACCAAAGAAAACATTTTATTTAGAATTTTTTAAAAGATTTAATGTAATTCTATAAGATGTAGGATACATCTATTTGATGTAGGGTGTAGATTTGGTCCTGCACTAACAGTGGCTTGATATAAAGGACGCTTATCTCACTTTCCTATTCCAGTGTAAACCGCAGAGTAGCTTCCTTCCACAGCATCAGCAGGGTGCCCACTCCCTTCCACTCCGGCAGGTCCAGTCCTGCTATACTGCCCTCCTCCCAAGGGTGTCAAATGGCTCATGTAGTACGCATTCCAGATGGGAGGAATGGGTGGATAACTATTTCAGAAATGCATAGAAGAAGTGACTGAAATGTGAAGAGCAAGAATATTTGAAAATGATTAGTTTTAAGTTTATTTAGCAAATACTGGATGGGGCCAGGTTTTTACTGAGTACTCCTAAGACAGACCTCACTTAATTCAATGGACACACTGACTCTAATACATTTTATCTAGCTTGTGCTTACTGTATAATCGGAAGAACCATGCATTCGCAGTTCTGCTGGATTTATTTTTAGTTTTTTAAAAAATTAATGAACTTTATTGGTACAATTTAGGTATATACAATGATCACATTCATCATAGGGCTTTTATACCTGAATATAACACACGTTGATCTGTTTTCTTGCTCCCCTCTCTTTAACCTCTTTCCCCTTATTTACAAGGTTTTGGTTCCATTTTGTCCTTTTCTGATTTTTTTCTTTTCCCTTCCTTTCTTTCCACTGGCCCTTCCCTAGTTCCCTTTTCCTTTTGAACAATTTCTTTTCATTTCTCCATATCTTTTAAATTTTAGTTCATATTTTCCTTTTCTGCAAATATGACAGTTAGCTTTCTTTTTCTTTTTCTTTTTTTTCAGAACTAGGGATTGAACTCAGTCCCTTGCACTTGCCAGGGAAGCACTTCTACTGAGTCATCTCTCTGGCCCCTAGTTTTCCTTATTGCATTACACAAAAACAGAACATATCCTTTTATCCATTTATCAGTTGATGGACATTTGGATTGTTTCCAAAATTTAGCTCTTACAAACCGTGCTGCTATAAACATGGGTGTAAATGTCTCATTGTGGTATGATGCTTTTAATTCTTTTGGGAAAATACTAAGAAGGAGAATAGCTAGGTAAAGTAGGACACCTGATCCTAGATTGTGAAGAATTTCCACAGTGGTTGCACTAGTCTACACTCCCACCAACAATAGAGACTTGTTCCCTTTTCCCCATAGCCCTACCAGCTTTCGTTTTGGGTTGATTTTCTTTTTATAATAGCCATTCTTTCTGGAATGTGATGGAATCTCAGGGTTTTAATTTGTCTCTCAAATGATCAGTAATGTTGAAAATAAGTTAGTGCATTTATTTGTCATTTATGCTTCTTCATCTGAGAAAAGTATATTCATCTCAGGTGCCCAATTTTGAATTGGGTCTTTGAATTTAGAGATCTGATTTTGTTTTAGCTGCTTATATGTTCTAAATATTAGTCCTTTGTCTGAGGACAACTAATTAAAATTGTTCCCCACTGTGGACTGGCCAGATAGCTCAGCGGATTAAAACATCTGCTTAGGCAGAGCTCAGGGACTGGGGTTCAATCCCCAGCACCACAAGCAGTGCTGGCCCTGTCCCTGGAGTATGATGAGACAGTAACTGAGACTGGGCCTGGTGGTATGTACCTGTAATCCTAGCATTAGAGAGGCTGAAAACAGAAGGATCACTATGAGTCTGATCTGTGTAATGAAACCCTGTAGACCCTGTACTAAATACAAACACACACGCGTGCACACACACACACACACACACACACACACATACACACAGCCAAATGAAGCAAAATAAAATATTTCCCTACTCTGTAGGTTTGTCTTTTCACACTTTGGTGATTTCCTTGCTGTACAAAATCTTTTTAACAAGATGAGATAACAGTTTTTGATTCTCTGTAATATTTCCCTTGCGATCTACATTTTGTTCATGAAGTTTCTGCCTACACCTATGTCTTCAGGAGTACCTATTGTCTTGTCCAGCCAATTTAGTGTTTCTGTTTCAATATTACGATCTTTGATCCATTTTGATGTCAGCTTAGTGCATGATGGCAGACACGGATCTAGATTTAGCCTCCAGCACTAGGAAAGCCAGTTTTTGCAAGTTCTGCTATTTTCTCCATCTCAAATGCATGGCTGTTTTCCAACTTCTTTCCCCAGGGAGTGGAGCATGGCCACTGTGGAATCCATTGTTCATAGTTCTTGGTGGTGGCGTCACCCTTCTGTGCTTCAGGGAACTCCTTGCTTCCAGAGCAGATGTTTCCCATAGGGTCTGGAATCTTTGCTACCCCTCCCTGTACTGACTCTGACTGAAGGAAGCACTTTGAGAATTACACTAAGGAGGTTCGTATTCCAAAACATAGTAACTTTCCACACTCCCAAATCACCTTGGATGTTGTCTTCTAATGTTGATTTGGTAAAGACGTGTTTATACCCTGAAACAGATTGCTAGAGCTCAAGGACCCTGGCCCACAGATACGCATTTACCTTTGGGTGTGTGCTCTGTATTGCTCAAAAATGGTGGCACTTGTACCCTCAGAATTTGCAGATTGGTGATAACGGCTCTGCTAAAGAAATTTTCAAAAACTTCCTCATGTTTTCACAATTGAGAAATCCCAGGGGTAAAGCTAAATGTTTCCTGAAATGGAAGGATCACAGAAAACCTCAGGAGAAAACTGAACAAGAGCAGACAGAAATCCACAAAAAGCAAATAGAGGGCGATATGATATAGGTCATCCTACCAGGTCTGACCTTCCGGTGTGCAACACTGGTCAAGGAGGGAAACACTCCAAAAATTCCCTGGGGGACAAGATAGGGCTCCAAGCTGTCTCTTAGCTGGTTCCTGCTGAAGTGTTTGTGAGAACTGCTAGCACGGACAATGCCTGAACACATATAGCTTGTTTTCCTCTCCTCCCTTGCTCAGGATTATATTTAACTCCTTATCAGGAAGAGGCCAAATATCTTTAAGAAAATCTTTCAGATTGTGTAACTAACTTTCCACCAACTTTTCTAATGTCTTCTAAATCTTTATGTCCCAGATTTATTTTCCTCTCCTGCTGTTCTCCTTTTAGGTTGTCTTTCCAATTCTCATGGCACATTAGCAGAAGGCGCACTAAGCCTGGAGTAAAAAAACTAGTTCCATGTGATTTGGACATGTGGCTTAACTTCCATCAGCCATAATATTCTAATCTTTAAACGAGAATTGTAGCCTATGCCTAGCCCTCAAGCATGTTCTGAGCAAGTATGTATGAGTCTGAACTCATTTTGTAAATTGCAAAGGGATAAACAAATATTGGTTGTTATTTATTTCCTTTATTTTGGCTTAGGGGAAGGAGAAGGACTCTAGATCTTGATTTTATTTTATGATAAATTAATCATTGAAAAAATGCTGATTTTGGAGCTAGACTTAAACTTATGATCCTCCTGCTTCAGCCTCTAGAGTGCTGGTACCACCAGGATGTACCTTGATGTCCAGCAGGCTGAAGTGCTGGTACCACCAGGATGTACCTTGAGGCTGAAGCAGGAGGATCATAAGTTTATTGTTCTTCAGTTGAGCATTCTTTTTACAGCATCATTCTATTTCAAGAGACACATGTCAGACATTGTGACTTAACTTTGAATATGCCTGTCTATTCATGGTCTTTGACCCACATGGAAGGAAACTAAGGAAATTTGGTTTGTAGAAGAAGCATGTACTCTGCCAATGGGAAGGGCTCCAACACTGATAAAATCATTAACTACCATGACCTTCGCTGTATTTAGGGGGTGTTCTCTTGGGAGTCCTAATATAACATGTTCTGATTGGACATTGTGAGCTAACATCCTCATCATTCCCATTTAGAACCAAATGACTTCCTTTTGGCATTTTCACAGTGATTTGGTTGCCTGCCATGATATTATGCATTGTTCAGAATAATTTTCCATGTTACCGGAGCTGATTTCCCTGATTTATACCTATTTGTAAAAGCTGGCTCCCAAAATGGGTAGAAAAGCTAGGAAGATAACAATTTTATAGTAAACTACTGCAAATAAGGAGCAAGGGGTGAAATTCTTGACATAATATTGTCAGTTAGTAAAATTATAGCCTTCGGATACATAGGTGTTGCTGACAAAACTCTAGTGTGCAAATGTACTTCCTCCCACCCCCTAAATTGCAGGGAGTGGAAGAATGTCGCGAGGCCACCAAGATGTGGCGTGCTGGCACATGTCTATAATCTGAGTGCTGGGGAGGCTGGAAACAGGAGGATCATTATGAGTCCAAGCAGCGGTCCACTGCTTAAAAATATGGTGTTGTGATTTGTAAGAAATACACCCAAACCTGTAGTTTACTGAGGTGTCATTCCATAAGTCTTGATTGAAACAATCTGTAGGGAACATACATTGAAATACCTAATGACAGCAATAACTGCTGGCTTCCTTAGCTCAGTGTTTTAGATTAAAATAAAAATATCAGATAAAACTTATATTTTATTGAATGAATCTCAACTATATAACAGAAGCTATGCCCTACTTCTATCTTTCATTACAATTTTAAAAATCCATACATTGGAGAACAAAATAAAACAGAAATACTGAATGGCTTGGGCTTGCTGATTGAGTTCCTGCATCCTTTAAAAGGAATTTATTTATTTATTTTATTGAACAACAAATAGCAATGAGACAGTTTCAAGACCAATTTAAAAGGAATTCTTGAGGCTTGTGGCTGACCTGTGCACAGTGTGATCTGTACACATTAAATCCATTTTCAGGTTCAATGTCAACTTTTATTGCCCTGGGATGATCCCTTCCATGAACAGAGACTTTTAACAATGGTATCAAATTCTTAGGATTGCCATCTCTGTTACTCAGAATTCTAGAGCTGATTCTTCCTTAAGTCTATTTGGAGTTTTATTTGCCTCAGTTCTTAACAGCACAGAACCGAAAGGGGTGGCATTTGTGACATCAGCATACCATGCAATGTCTGCGAGCTGCTGTTTATAAGATGGAACGGCCACGCCCTTTCCAGGCTTCATCTGACCTCAGGTACTAGTGACCTCTCTGAAAGCAGTGGAGAGAGCTGCTTCCAAGCTCATTACAAATTGAAAACTCCTCTCTTACTCAACCCATAAAACAAACATCTCTGGACAAACTCATTAAAATTCTCTCTCTCTCAGTCTTTTTTCTTTTTTGGCGGGACCAGGGATTGAACTCAGGCCCTTGTGCTTGCCAGGGAAGCACTTATTCCACTAAACCATCTCCTCAGCCCTATAATTATTATTTTCAAGAGGGAGATTTTTTTTTAAACTCTTCATATTATGAAGCTTTTACTATAAACTAGCCTCTTTTCTTAGTGCCTTGTTTGTATGATCCTATTTCATTCTCACAATGATATATAAAATGAGTCCTTTTCCTGTTTGACCAATGAAGGGTTGGTTTTTCAGGAAGGTGCTGGAATGGTGAGCAGCAGAGGAAGAGCCTTTCTGAGATATGGTGTTGACACTGGACACCAAAGAGAGGAAGGGAAGAAAGAGAGATGTGGGTCCCTAAGACTTGGGAAGGACTTGAACTGAGAATTGAAGGCCGTGGAGAGAGCAGAGACAAAAGTCATTGAAGGAGGTGGGAGGTAGCTCTTTCTCCCTGAGCCTGGAAAAGCAGCCTCACTGTGTTGGAGGGGCAGCTCTAACAGATGCACGTTGACTCCTGGTGACCTCAGAGGCCCCACAGAGGATCACAGCAACAGAGTAGAGCAGCAGTCACAGTGGACTGCAGTGGTTACCGAGTTATTTGGATTTAGATATCCCCCAGTAGAGGGCATTTGGCTGGTAGCCATCTTGCAGAGGGGCCAACAAAGTACAGAACTCAGAATAGCTGCTGGCTGGCTCCATCTAGTGGCTCCCAGTGACAGGATCAGGGACCAGAGTACAAGCCAACAGGAGGAGCATGGACTGCTGCAGGAGTAATAAATTTGGTTGCAGCCTCACAGCCAGAAACTACCCTGAACTTCAGCAGAATGCTGGGATTATCCACTGCCCTGCCATAAAGCTACAGCTGCCTTGCTGGGATTAGTCAACCTGGACCCGGACTCTGTCTGCCCGTGGTGTGAATCTGTGACAGCAGAGATACATCTTGAAATTTATTTTTTCTCCTTTTTTCGCTTTCTGACTGCGTGCTTCATCTGACTTCAGGTAACAGTGATTTCATGAAAGTGGTGCGAAAAGCTACTTCCAAGCTAATTACAAATTGCAAAAGCACTTTTATATTCAACTCATAAAATAAAAGTCTCTGGATAAACTTATTTAACCCCCCCCCAATCTTAGTTATTTGTTCTTATTTCTATACGAGTGTGAACATGATGTATAGTTTTGTTGTTCTTCTTCTGTTCTGTTCTATTTTCATCTCTCCATTCTCTCTTTCTTTCCCAAGATTTTGTAATCTTCTTTTGTCCTCCAACCTTGCTTCTAATATCTTCTTATATATTTCTCCCATCCCTTTTAAATTTCTTCTCTGGGGGTAAAATTTCCATAGAGACTGCATAATCATGATATAAAATTTGCTGATATGTTTTAGATTTTCTCTTATATCCACAAATCTAGTTCATGCAATCAAAGACAACAAATTAATAGTTAACTAAGTTTGTCATTTTCTAGGTTGTGTTTCCTGTTATTGTTACTGCTGATCATATTACTCTAGCCAGTGTGACATAGTTGTTCAAATCAGTTCTTCCTGATATAGAAAAACTGAACTTTCCTAAAAGTCATAAAAAATACTATAGGCCAATGCCAAAGAACAAGGAGAGCAGGGGAGTAGACAGCAACTTCTCAGTCCCAATAAATTGAAGATGTAGGAGCATGGCAATAGATTTAAAACCCAAAATCCAACTATTCTTGGAACTTCTGAGAAATCGCCATTTCTAAAGGGTTTTATTTTTATTTATTTATTTATTTATTTATTTATTTATTTATTTGTCTTTTTTGAGACAGGGTCTCACTGTGCAGTTCAGGCTGGCCTTAAGCTCACTTTGTAGCTCAGGCTGGTCTCGAACTCACAACAATCCTCCTGCCTCAGCCTCCCTAGTGCTGGGATTACAGGCATGCGCCACCACGCCTGGCTTCTTCTAAAGGGTTTTAAAGACTAACAATAAAGCTGCTCACCATAGGCAATTTACAAGTATCATCCAAGGAATAAAATTTTTGAAAGGAAAGAAAATTATAAGTTATTTAAATGAGATGAAACTTCAGACTTCCAGCTTACCAAAAGCAAACCCGGGGGGCAATCAGGTGGAACAATCTAAAAGCCACTAACAAGGACTCTGAAGTGGTAACAGCAAAAGTGACAAAGCAAGTTGACAAGGCTCTAAAAAATGCCAAATTAGAAATGATTTCTCAGGCAACTGCAGAGATGGTGGCCATAATGAGAGCCACCTTTAGTAACTCTAGAGTAAGATACAGATTAAAAAATGGAGGAGTTTAGGAAAAATGATGAAAGCTATGAATGCCCAACACAGGGAGGAAATTGAATCCATGAAACATGTTTAAACAAGTAGACAAGGTTAAAATTTCCAATGAAAGTAAATGCAGCAGAATGAGTCAATGAGGGGGACCAGGGAGATGGCTCAGTAGAATAAGCACTTCCCTGGCAAGAGTAAGGGCATGAGTTCAATCCTTGGTTCCACCAAAAAATAAATTTAAAAAGAATGGATCAATAGGTGGACAGAATTTTAGATACAGAACAGAAGACTACATTTAGTGATCATGAAAAGAAAGATCTCTTGAAAAATAACAAGGGATCACAGGAAAGCAAGCCAATAGCTGAGAGACTATGCAAAGAAGAATACAAAAGATTGATCAGAGTCAATGAAAAAGCATGAAATAGCACAAATAATAAATTAAAAACAAAAACCCTTTACAGAAGTCATGGCAGAAAACTTCCTAAACAGGGGAAAAATAATTTGACATATGGTTAAGAGAGATATATAAAATCCAATTAGCCATGATGAAGATAAATCTATGGCAAAACTTATAAAGGTCAATTCCAGAAATTCAACACAAGAAAAGAACATTAAAAGCTGTTAGAGAAAAGAAACAAAATACCTATAAAAGAAAGCCTGTAAGAATTAGAAGGATTTCTTCAGGCTGTGCTAACCCCATCCTCAGGGCATGCTGAGACTGGGCATGGTGGTACATACCTTAATCCTGGCACTTGGGAGGCTGGAAACAGGAGAATCACTGCCAGTCTGATCTTTGTAATGAGATCTTCTGTCCTAAATACAGAAGAAAAAAAAAAAAAGAATCAGCAGGATTCTGAACACAAATCCTCAAGCCAAGGAGGGTTTTGAATGAAATATTTCAAGCTGTAAAACAAAATGAGGTCCAACTAAGATTGATGCACCTCAAAAAATTGTCTTTTAAAATTGATGGGAAAACAAGTTACTTCCAGGACCAAAATACCTGAGGAAATTAATAAGCACCAAACTAACATTCAAAAATGTTTGAAATATATTGTACAAAGAGATAAGAAGGATTACAAACCCATGAAGACTGAAATGATTATTCCACCAAGCGAGGCAAATAATTAAACAGGGTTGACTAAAAGGGAGCCAACAACAGAAAAACAGCATGACATGGATGAGTCAATACCTAGCAGTTATAAACATAAAAGTTAATGGTCTCAATTCACCAATCAAAAGAAACGATGTCACCAGGTATGGTGGTGCCCACCTGTAATCCCAGCACTTGGGAGACTGAGGCAGGAGGACTGTCATGAGTTTGAGACCAGCCTGGGCTACAAGTAAGCTCAAGGCCAGCCTGAGCTGCATAGTGAGGCCCTGTCTCAAGAAAAGGAAGGGAAGGAAGGGAAGGGAAGGGAAGGGAAGGGAAGGGAAAGGAAGGGAAGGGAAGGAAAGGAAAGGAAAAGAAGGAAAGGAAAAGGAAAAGAAAAGAAACAGGGCCGGAGAGATGGCTCAGTGGAATAAGTGCTTCCCTGGCAAGCATGAGGGCCTGAGTTCAATCCCTGGTTCTGCAAAACAAAACAAAACAAACAAACAAACAAATAAATAAATAAAAAGACCTATATAACAAGAAAAAAGGGCCGGCGGTATAGCTCAGCAGACTAAGCGCTTGCTTAGGTAAGCGCAGCACCCAGGGTTCGATCCCTGCTTCCACTTGCCGTGCCGGCCCCACCTTCAGGTGTGCTGAGCCAGCAATTGGAGTCCGGGCGTGG